>SJYA01000382.1:1340364-1358569 GCA_006410615.1 Neotragus moschatus
AGTCATATTTTGGCCATTTATTATTATTATTTTTTTGGCAGGTAAATATCCACCTTTCTGGAGTTTCTCCCCTCTTTTTGTCCTCCTTCCCAGGATTGGGTCCCCATGGCAGGAGAGGCTTCTGAGGCTGGTACACTGCCTTCAAGCCTTTGTTGGAGTATGATGGGCTCTGGTCCTGGGCCTCTGGTTTGTCTGTAGAGGTGTGACAGGCTTGGTGTGCATTTGGGGAGTGGGGCACTGCTACTAAAATCTTTTTTTTCTTTGAGTTTAAATATCCTCCACCAAGCCTGATCTGTATGTACAGATCTCTTCAGATTCCTTTGTTCTCTCAGCCCCTGGAGACCCCTGGGGAGTGGAGAGGAAGCCAGGACTTCTCAGCTGCTTAGCCTTACCAGGCCGGATATCCAGAGTCAGCAAGACAGCATGCTAGTTCAGCTCGAAGCCGTTGTCATCCATTTCTAAATCACCTGTGAGACACTGTCATGTTGCTCCCTTGCCATGCTGAGACAAAGGAGCTGGCAGATTTTCCTAGATTTTGCTCTGAGGAGCACAGACCAAGTGGCCCTTATCCGGAGTTTCCTCTTCAACTTGAAGGTTTCTTTCTACATCTTGTCCATGGCCTGAGAGTCACTCCTGGCTGGGAGGATGTTCTTTCCATCTCTTTCTTCTCCCTCTCTTTCTCTAGCTGCTGCTAATGAGGACCAGGGGAAAAAATAATTCCTTCTGCTTCCAATCAGGTACAAGTTTCCCTGGAATCATATCCTCCAGCTCCAGTCCCCTATGAAAAGTGAAAGTGAAGTTGCTCAGATGTGTCCGACTGTTTGCGACCCCGTGGACTGTAGCGATTCTCCAGGCAAGAAGAATACTAGAGTGGGTTGCCATTTCCTTCTCCAGGGGATCTTCCCAACCAAGGGATCGAACCTGGGTCTCCCACATTGCAGGCAAACGCTTTAACCTCTGAGCTACCAGGGAAGCCAGTCCCCTATGGCTTATAGTAAAACCCTATTATCTGAATTCAACAGATTTACTTTTCTTATATAAATCGGAGCTTGTACTAGAGAAAACTTAGGACTTCTTAGTTTTGCTATAAAACCTTGACTTTGGAGATTGTCACACTGTGGACTCATTAGCTTAAGCCTGAGACTCCACATGTAGCACTGACCATCTTCCTTGAGGTGGAAACCTTCCCCGTCTTCTCAGGAAACACTTGACCTTAAAAGTAGGGTGAGAGTGGGGGATAAGGAAAAAGATTTTCAAAGAAATGATCAGTGCCTCTCTTAATGTATTTATAATATCATTGCATGAAAATGTTTTGTAATCTCCTTTTTCTGCTAGGTCTGTGGGGTCTGATGAGCAACTAGAACTTACCCATTTATGTTGGTTGTGCTAATTCCATGGTGTCCAGAAAAGAAAGAAAACAGATCTGTAAAGATGTATATATTTGAAGTGGAGTTGGTGGGCTTTAAAATGACATCTTTTACATATATGTCTTATTTCAGTTGGTATATTCTCTGGTGGCTCAGACTATAAAGAATCTGCTTGCAATGCAGGAGACCCAGGTTCAGTCCTGGGATTGGGAAGATCACCTGGAGAAGGGAATGGCAACCCACTCCAGTATAATGACAGCCCACTTGCCTGGATAATTCAATGGACAGAGGAGCCTGGCAGGCTACAATGTATGGGGCTGTAAAGAGTCAGACACAACTGAGTGACTAACACTTTTCACTTATTTTAAGGACATGTGTTCATTAAATACTTTTTATATTTTATTTTATATAGCATATTTGAACATTTTTCATTCATCAAGCTTTAGTTGCAGAGTATTTAAAATGCGTGTTACAGTCTACATAAATTGAAACAGCTAAATATTCATTAGCTGTGTGTGTGTTAGTTGCTCAGTTGTGTCTGACTCTTTGTGGTCCCATGGACTGTAGCCTACCAGGCTCCTCTGTCCATGGAATTCTTCAGGCAAGGATACTGGAGTTGCTAGCCATTCCCTTCTTCAGGAGATCTTCCCAACCCATGGATTGAACCTGGGTCACCAGCATTGCAGGGAGATTCTTTACTGTCTGAGCCATCAGGGAAGCCAGTGAAAGCTAAACCTTTATTCACTAAGCATTTATTGAGTGCTGACTATGCGTCTGATATTGTGTTATGGCTCTTGGGATATTAAATTGAAAAGACATGGATTTTGGCTTCAGTGAGAACTCAGTTTAGTAAACGGCAAGATAAAAGAGTAAGTACAAGGCAGATCGATAGCACAGCTATAGAAACATGTATAAGAAGACATACAGAGTACAGAGCAAGGAAATGCCATTTCTATTGGGTAGTTTTAGGGCAGCTCAGGAGAGGCTCTCTATGGAGGTTACCACTGGAATCAGAGGTTGAAGATAAACTTGGCAGAAAGGGAACTGTGCAAGCAGAAGCAAGGAAGTAAACATGGTCAGTTTCAGGGATTTTAAATAGATCTACATGTTTTAGGCATAGGAATTTTGAGGAATTGGCAAGAAATGGCCTCAGATGTCTTACAAATGAGTTTGAAATTTATCCTGAAAATGAAGGCTTTTGGAAAATCTTAAACATAGGAGGGGTATGGTCTGACTAAGTTCCAGGGAACATTCTCTGGGCATTGTCTTGAGAATTTCCTTTGGAGAATGAGCCTCCTGGGAAAGCATGTTGGAAGTGGCAAAAGATGACATAGGAAAAGGGAGAAAGAGGTGTCGAGAGGCCTGCAGTAGGACAGTGGCAGCTCAGGAGGTTAGGGCTGTGGGAAATGAGAGGGAAAATGTGGAATGACTCCAGAGGTTTTGGTTTGTGCGATTGGACAGTTGATGGTGTTACCAAACAATAGGAAAGTCAGCAAGAAGAGCTTTCTAAACTATCATCTATGCAGCTGGCATTTATTGAGCACTTGTTGTGTGCCTTGCTCTTGGTGTTCCTTACTCTTAAGTCTGCTAACAGTCCTATGACATAAGAACCATTACTATCCCCCATTTTACATACCAGGAACCAGAATTCCAAGGGGTTCGCTACCTTGACCCAAGTCGCATAACTAGAGGTGTCAAGATATCAGATTTGAAGCCAGTATTATTGACTTCATGATCTGCTTAAAAATATTTTAAATTTGTATATTTATTGTTTAAGGGCTTTTCTGGTGGCTAAAATGGTAAAGAATCTGCCTACAATGCAGAAGACCTAGGTTAGGTCCTTGGATCGGGAAGATCCCCTGAAGGAGGGCATGGCAACCCACTCAAGTACTCTTGCCTGGAGAATCCCCTGGACAGAGGAGCCTGGCAGGCTACAGTCCACGGGGTTGCAAAGAGCCGGACACAACTAAGCAACTAACACTTAACACAGCACACAGTTATTTACTTTTAGTATCGCTCTGTTTTAAAGGAAATGAACATTCATTATATAAAAGAGAAAATATCTAAAAACAGGAGCAGGGAAATTGGTCATTCAGGGTCTTGTTACACAAAAAGCCAAATCTTGGCTTCATTGTTGTGGGTGAACTTTCAAGTAGAGTGAGGGGAGCTTGAGATGTTTCCAGGGTACACAGCTGGGAATATTATCTAGGTGCTTGAATATATGAGTCTGAGCCTCAGACTCATAATCATAGCCAGAAAAGCATTTGGAAATCATCAGTAGATAGGTTTGGAAACCATAAAAATCATTAGGGTCCATGCGACTGTATGGACCCTGACCTTCTATGAAGAAAACAAAGATTTTAGATTGTGTCTGAAGATATGAAAGGATCAATTGTATAAGCAGATTTATATCTCATATTTAATTCTCACAAGAAAGAGTTCTCAGCAATTCTGGAGGTTTCTAGTGTTTTCTCACATTAGTCTGTTGCTAATTCGTCAGTGTCTCCTGCCTCACCAATAATGGAACCTAAATTCTTCTAGCAGGCTAATTGAACTATAAAAATGACACGTGGAGGCACCTAAGTCTGTGGAAGCATGAATTTGTCAAGTAAAAGGATTTAAAGACAATTGCTTTTAAAGAATACCTTGCACTCTTACATTATCACTTCCTTTTTCATCCAGATGATTTCTGTGTTCTTAGGAAAATATCAGTATTCATCATTGTTAAGTTGCAGGAAAAAATGCTGCACCAGATTTTTTATGGCTATCAAAAGCTACATAGGAAGTAAAGAATACCACATGGTAGGTCCTATCAGTGTGAAACAGTTTGTGTTCCTTGTACCTTGTCCAAAAATAATTGACTCATTAATCTCAACTATATCTATCTGGCCCCATTATGAGGGTCAAAGATAGGTTAATTCTAATAAGTGGATGAATACCAGTTCATAAACAGACATGCATTTAACAGATATTATCTTAGCAAGAAAGCAATAATTAGAACAATTACTTAGTGAGGTGATTTCAGGGGAAAAAATGTCATAAATACAGCTCCTATTTTCTCCCTCTGGATTATCAGGAGAATAAAAAGTAAGCTATGTTCCTAAAATTGACATTTGAAAGAGGAATGCAGCGTAAATTATTTTCTCTTTGGGAAAACATTTTTTAAAAATAATAGGCCAAATGTTTTCACTAAGGGAGCAATAATTTCACCCAAATCCTTATGCAGTGAAGATAGAAAAATATGGGGATTTGACATCAGATTACTTTGGTTTTGATACCATAACTTCACTACTTGACTTTGGGTAAGTAATTTAATTTTTACAGGTCTCTGTTTCTTTCTCCATGAAGTGGGGTGGTATTTCCTAAAACAAACTTGTTTTAGGGATTGTACAAGAAAACATGTGAAAGCTTCCAACACAATCCTTCATGTACTGCAATTATTCAGTCAGTGTTCTTTATTTCCCTTGAAGGNGGTAAGTAATTTAATTTTTACAGGTCTCTGTTTCTTTCTCCATGAAGTGGGGTGATATTTCCTAAAACAAACTTGTTTTAGGGATTGTACAAGAAAACATGTGAAAGCTTCCAATACAACCCTTCATGTACTGCAATTATTCAGTCAGTGTTCTTTATTTCCCTTGAAGGATGAACTCTAATCAAATCTTTGACTGGTCTCCCTTTCCAAAAAAATAGCTGTTGTAATTTTGAAGATGAACAAAATAACTGTTCACTCATACCAAATGGTTTTTCTTTTTGCTTTACTTTGATTCCTACTAAGATCTTGCTTTCTTTTCTTTCATATATCTTAACAGATTTAAAAGCACTGTTTATACTTATATTGTCAAGAGTAATCATTCATTTTGAAGTAAGGCAATGCCCCATTGTTTTTATTGGTGCCTGTTGGGGGAAAGTTAGAATTTTATCAAGCCTACTTAAATCTTACATTTCTTACATTTCCCAAGAGGAATTCTAGCTTCATCTAAAGTTATCTCTAATGATACTCATGTTGATGTGTTTTTCCTCATAATGGAATCTTATTCGTGAATGTCCTGTTGTTCTGTTCTCCTGCATGGTAACCATAAAAATGGAAAAAAAAATGTTAACACTCAAGAGAAAATTAAGAATTGACTATCTGCCATGAACTCTCTTATGGGTGACTTTTGCTAGATAAGACAAAATTATTGTGATACTCTAATAGAAGAGATAGATATAGGAAGACCCAATGGCAATCAGTGGTATGATGGAGTCATGCCCCCCATTACTGTAAGTATGTAAAGATGATCCATGTGAGTAACTTATCCCCTGGTTTGAAGACGAAAGGTACATAATGTTGAAAGTGAAAGTCACTCAGTCATGCCCGACTCTTTGCGACTCCATGAACTGTAGCTTGCCAGGCTCCTTTGTTCATGGAATTCTCCAGGCAAGAATACTGAAGTGGGTAGCCGTTCTCTTCTCCTGGGGATCTTCCCAACCCAAGGATCGAACTGAGGTCTCCTGCATTGCAGGCAGATTCTTTACTGTTTGAGCCACTGTAAACATTTTGCCTGTATTGGACAGGTGAGGAAGTATCCAGTATAAGGCCCCTGATGGTTCTGAGGTGGCTGCTTATCTGTTGTATTGTCATGTAGTTGGCTGGTTCTGGGATGGTCCCTGTTCTCATAGGAGCACAGGAGTCCCTTTTGAGCTCCTATTTACTCTACCTGCATGATGGCAATGTATAAAGTACCAGTAGTAATGAGGACCATCCATGGTGGGCTGCAGACTCTCTGAGAAACCTGAAGCCTACCCTGGACGAGAGCACAGTGCTCCCTATACCATGTGGCCAGAGTTTCAGGACTTTCATCTTTTTTAGGATTTCTGTATATGATTTTGTTTCTGTGAAAGTTGTATTAGGGTACAGTCAGGTGAACAAAAACCATTCTAGATATTTCCAGCAGAATTTAACATAGGAGATTGGTAACATAGATGATGGAAGAGCAGAGAGGCCAAACAATGGACAGTGTGGCTCCTAGGAAGTCACAGCTAGAAGCTACTACCATTCTTGAGTCTGGAGAAACAAGGGGAAGGAGATGTGTTGCTGAAGCCCAGGAGTTAGGGCCACTTGATGGGGGCTGGGTTTGTGGTCAGCCTATCTATTGGATGTTGAATCTCCAGAGGGTGGAATTTTCCAGCAGGAACTGGAACCAGGGAGGAGAGGCCCCCTCAGAGAGGCAGGGAAAGAGTACCCTGGCTTCTTTCCTCCTGCTCTCTAATCACTTCTTGTTGGAACCTAGTAAGGGAACTGAGAACTTGTGAAAGGTACCTAGTTAGAGTAGAGTCAAGGTTGAATCTGAGTGCAGACAGGTGATGAGCTCTGAGACCAGCATGGAGGGGGGACCCTTCTCTAAGCAACAACTAGCTGAAGGAAGGGTGGTCAACAGACATTGCAAGTGTCAGCTCCTTCAGTTTGTCCCAGCTACAGAGAACCTGGTGGCCTGGGGGCACACCCGACTGGGGCAGCTCACAACTGCTGCCTGAACGAGAGTGGAAAGGTCCAGTCCTCCAGGTTGGAGGTGGCATGACCCTCAGAGCAGTGTTCTCTTCAAAACTCCAAGATGGGTTGGAGACTTGTGGAGTCTGAAGGTCAGTTTGACTTTTCCTTAGGCCCAGTTCTGCTTTGCCCTTCTTCCCTTCACAGATGTTGATACCTCATCAATGTCTTGTACCTCAAACTCCATTTCAGCATCTGCTTCTAGGTAGCTTGAACTTGGAATCAGACATACGTAGACCTTAGCTCAAACCTTAGACAGGATCCAGGACAGAGGGAGAAATGTACAGGTCTTGGATCTGGGAGGGGAAACCAGATCATAATTCTCTGTACAGGTAAGAGATATGCCAGAAAAGGGCAAGTCCTTTGAATGCTGGGACTTTGGACCAATTGTTATGGAGGAGGAGAAAAGAAGGAGGGGATTGGAATAGGTGGGTGGCTGTGTATGGGGGATTCTGGAAAAGATGAAGAACTCAGTTGAAGGTATAACAGTGAGAGCTCTCATGCTTAGTGCAAGAGGTAGTGCAAGAATTTAGGACCAGTCCTGGGTCCTAAACTCTGCTCCAGGGGAGGACTAGAAGCCGTGATAATAGAAAGAGGTTTTTCTTTTAAACCTAGCAGCATCTGGGGGACCATATTTCACAGTATGCCAGAAAGAGGCGTGTGGATTCTAAATAAGCTTTCTAACAAGATTTTGCATACTGGCTCATTTTTTTTTCTTGCCCCATAAAAACCTTTAATCACAGTAGCATAATTGAACCAGGTAGAAAAAGCCATTGTTTAAATACAAATTATTATTATTTTTTAATTTTCTGGGATTTCATATTAGAAAGTAAGAAAATCAGAAAGGCACAATTATAAGCCATTCCATAATGGAATGGTGTGCTAACCTACAATGAACTTTGGTATAGGAAAGGAGTTGTGTGATAGTACACAAAGGCAAAGTGTGCTTTTTCTGTTTCTTCCAGAGTAGATTTAGGTAGTCTGTGAGCATGAATTTATCAGGCTCCTAAAGAAGATAACTATGCTAAAAATGCAAATAATATTTTACAGCTGTGTTGAGGAAGAGAGGTATCATCAAAAATTATTCCTGAACATTTGGGAGCTTAAATGGAAAGTTCCTACTGATTTCTTGGGATATTATACAACCTGAGGATGTGTTGTATACATAGAAGGTGTATTAGGGCCATTGTCATTACTGGCCATGCTGGGTGACCCGAGGAGAGAACTCTGGTGAGTGCAAGAGGTCGTCAGATATCTTTCTGTGACTGTCCCTCATCTTGGCCCTAGGGAACACTCATTAGATTTCTAAGGAGTCAAAGCAAGACAGGAAAGCCTTCCTGATAAAATGAAGCCCCAGTTGCCATGGCTAGCCATATCCACAGCAGTCTGGGCTTGAGGGGGGTGGGCTTCCCAAGCCATTGTCTTTTCTGATAGAGATCGAAATACAGTGGCCAGGGAGATGCCAGGTACTGAGACAAATCTTTGAAAGACAATCTTAGGATTCTTTCTTATGCTTAGTGTTGTGTGGGAAGGGAGCCATAACTAGGCAATGCAATCATTTTGTTCATTAAAGAAATGAAAACACTTTCTGCTGTGGTAATTTTATAATAAACTTTATATATTGCAAGGAGCAGGAGCAACACCCTAGTACCTGACTGATTTTCTTTAGTTATGAAGCTGATGTTAAATAGTCAACATGAGAATTGTTTATAGATGCTCGTGTTTTATTAAAAAGCACTTCGTGATTCCATTTTAACCTTACTTAGTAATTCATCCAGAGTACAAGCTACAAAGACATCATCATAATTATACATTGAAAATTGCCCTACTAGGATATAACTTTTTTACTCCTATGATGTAGAATTCAGTAAGAATATGACCCATGCTTGGTATTTGGAAAAAAAAATCATGCATTGAAGCCTGGGTTTTATGATACACAAATTTCCATATTAACTTTAGCACAGCATTAGAATTTATTAGCAACTCTCTTTCCTAGTACTCTATTGATGTGCAATAAATATCAATAATAAAAATAATGGTGAAAAGTTGAGATTTCAATTTTTATATGAAAATGAATCCTACTGGATCCATATGTAACTATATAGGTTATTTAGAGTTTATGTAAAGCTTACTTCGGCCCACAGGAGACATATTTGAAAGTTTCTGTCTGATACAATTTTCCTGTGTGCATCTGCCTTCCTTTCCCCGACTTTTACTGCTGAATTAAATGTTGGAAGGAAGATGTATTATGAATACATAGTTAGTGTGGATGGAAATAAGTGAAATCATTTTGATTGGGAATAAACCTTTCAACAAGGAAGCCTGCTACCCTATTTTAAAAAGAGACTCTAAGCCTGGCTAAGGTGCCGCCATGCTAATAAACTCAGGGAGAACCAAGAGTAAGCCCAGAATGAGAGAGTCCATCTGGAATCTGAGAGTGGATCTTCCTTGACAGAAACGAACGTGCATTGAGGCTTGCTTGATTTTAGCTCCATCTAGAACTCTATGCAAAGCAATCTTTGTAGTCACCAAGTCTCCTTCTGTTGAGTGTCACTGCAGGCTGAGAGGGGCAAGGATATTTTGGGAGGCGTGGGATGCTTTGTTTCCTAGAAAAAATGGGATAGATGTTCCTGGGAGGGGTAGTATGCCTTTCAGAGAAAGTCTTCTTGGCCAGTTTGGAATAAAGTTAATTTATTTCTGGATTTAGTATTAACTTGGAATTGGTCACCTGTGTGGTTTTCTATATATAGTATATTAGTATTCCTCTAAGAGATTTCTCTGTGGTAGGCCTGAGTAAGAGATATGTGTATGTGATTATCAGCTGATTCTCAAGAGGAGCTCAGAGACCTTGAACTTAATAAGGTCTCTCTGTCAGTGTCCACATAAGGCATGACCTAAGTTGCATCCTTTAAAACCATGTCAAAGTCACTTCCCTAGTGGTCCTGTGACTAAGACCTTCCAATGCAGTGGGTGTGGGTTCAATCAATGGTCAAGGAACTAAGATCCCACATGCCTTGTGGGAAAAATCCAGAACATAAACAACAGAAGCAATATTGTATCAAATTCAATAAAGACTTTAAAAATGGTCCATATCAAACAAACAAACCAAAAAAGAAAGAAAGAAAAATCTTAAAAAAAAAAAAGAAAGAAATATGTCAAAGGGCAGGCCAACAGATCTTTGGCTTTGAGATTCTTGTCTATTTGATTTTTACTTGATGCTGGCAGGTTCTTTTTCCACTCCAGGCTTTTATTTAGTTTGGATGAACACATTAGAAGCAAAACATGTGGAATTAAAACTGCACAGAGCCCATCTCCACTCTAGTTGTTTCTTCTTACAGAAAGGCATTTGCTTAGGCTGCCATGTGCATTTGAAAGTTCTTCTCATAACTGGGTTATTGATCATGGGAAAGTACAGAGACCATTATTTGTGGCATCAAAGATGTAAGGAATCTCAGAGGTCTTCTAATCCCGGCTGCCCACCAATGTATGAATTCCTTGCACAGCCTGCCTCTGGCTGGAGTGGTCAGGGCACCACAAGTAACACTTGAGATATGGAAACTGCGATCTCCTATGATGTGACCCAGGGCTTCTAGACTGTAACCTGTAGCCCCATCTCCTGGAAGTCTTGTGAAGCACAGATTCCTGGAGCCACTCCTGTGGCTTTTGATTCAGTAGGCCTGGGATGAGGCCCTCAAATATGCATTTCTAACAAGTCCCTGAGTGCTGCTGATATGGAGATGATACTTTGAGAACCAAAAATATAACCTACAGCCATTCTGACTGGTGTGAAATGGTACCTCATTGTGGTCTTGATTTGCATTTCTCTGATAATGAGTGATGTTGAGCATCTTTTCATGTGTTTGTTAGCCATCCCTATGTCATCTTTGGAGAAATGTCTGTTTAGTTCTTTGCCCATTTTTTGATTGGGTCATTTATTTTTCTGGAATTGAGCTACAGGAGTTGCTTGTATATTTTTGAGATCAGTTGTTTGTCACTTGCTTCATTTGCTATCATTTTCTCCCATTCAGAAGGCTGTCTTTTCACCTTGCTTATAGTTTCCTTTGTTGTGCAGAAGCTTTTAATTTTAATTAGATCCCATTTGTTTATTTTTGCTTTTATTTTCAGTATTCTGAGAGGTGGATCATAGAGGATCCTGCTGTGATTTGTGTCAGAGAGTGTTTTGCCTATGTTCTCCTCTAGGAGTTTTATAGTTTCTGGTTTATGTTTAGATCTTTAATCCATTTTGAGTTTATTTTTGTGTATGGTGTTAGAAAGTGTTCTAGTTTCATTCTTTTACAAATGGTTGACCAGTTTTCCAAGCACCACTTGTTTAAGAGATTGTCTTTAATCCACTGTATATTCTTGCCTCCTTTGTCGAAGATAAGGTGTCCATAGGTGTGTGGCTGTATCTCTGGGCTTTCTATTTTGTTCCATTGATCTATATTTCTGTCTTTGTGCCAGTACCATACTGTTTTGATGACTGTGGCTTTGTAGTAGAGCCTGAAGTCAGGCAGGTTGATTCCTCCAGTTCCATTCTTCTTTCTCAAGATGNCTTTTATTTCCAGTATTCTGGGAGGTGGATCATAGAGGATCCTACTGTGATTTATGTCAGAAAGTGTTTTGCCTATGTTCTCCTCTAGGAGTCTTATAGTTTCTGGCCTTATGTTTAGATCTTTAATCCACTTTGCGTTTATTTTTGTGTATGGTGTTAGAAAGTGGTCTAGTTTGATTATTTTACAAGTGGTTGGCCAGTTTCCCCAGCATCACTTGTTATAAGATTGTCTTTTCTCCATTGTGTATTCTTGCCTCCTTTGTCAAAGATAAGGTATCCAGAGGTGTGTGGGTTTATCTCTGGGCTTTCTGTTTTGTTCCATTGATCTATATTTCTGTCTTCGTGCCAGTACCATCCTGTCTTGATGACTGTGGCTTTGTAGTAGAGCCTGAAGTCAGGCAGGTTGATTCCTCCAGTTCCATTCTTCTTTCTCAAGATGGCTTTGGCTATTCGAGGTTTTTTGTATTTCCATACAAATTGTGAAATTATTTGTTCTAGCTCTGTGAAAAATACTGCTGGTAGCTTGATAGGGATTGCATTGAATCTATAGATTGCTTTTCTAACCATGGGCAGCTTGTTTCTCCAGAAAGCCTTCCTTAGTGCTACAGTGAAAGGAGACCCTCCTTCGACTGGTATCCTGCAGAGATCCACTTTACTCTGTATCCAGAACATGGCAGTTCCATTTGGTTTTCTTTTCTTTCTCCTTATCAGTTACTTGAGAGAAAAGCTTGCTCTCTGTGGATCCCTGACAAGATCTCTTATGTTTTTCTTTAGTAAAATAATCTGAGTTGCTATAACTGCCACATTATTAGCCTTTTTTTCCCCCAAATAATCTCTTTACGTTTTTTCCTTTTGAGTTCATATTCTCCATTTTCTTCTAAATCTTTCTACTAAAATATTCACATATGGGGGAAATTGCTGTGCTCTCCTTGTTTCTACCTTGAACTCCTTTCGAGGAAACCAGCTCTGTCCATACTACAACTGTAGTTTACATGTAAAGATTAATCAAGAAAGGATCCTGTTTCTCATTTACCAGTTAGAATGAGTGAGAGGCAGGATGGTGGCGGGGTAATAGTGCAAATGGGTTGTGAAATATTCAAGCAAAGGGTAAAAGGGGCTTTACTTGCTCTCAGAAACATTGATATCTTTGCTTTAACATGTCAGTTTTATCCAGCTCCCCTGCGGCTCGGATGGTAAAGCGTCTGCCTGCAGTGCAGGAGACCCAGGTTCGATCCCTGTGTCAGGAAGGTCCCCTGGAGAAGGAAACGGCAACCCACTTCAGTACCCTTGTCTGAAAAACTCCATGGCCTGTCACCTACATGGACTGTCGCCTGAGGAGCCTGGTAGGTGACAGTCATGGAGTCGCAAAGACTCGGACACGATTGAACAACTTCATGACTTCACTTTATCGTTGACTTTTATGTTTATTGAATATTTTGCCTATTCCATAGTTTTCTAGAAACCTCATTTTGGAAGTCCAAACTCATTTAATTAAAACAGTAGGAAAATGGAGGAGGGGAGAAATTGTGAGCAGGAGGTACTAGAAGCAGTTATGCCACTCAATTATGCTAGGACAAAATGGCCTTTAGGATTTGGTCATGATAGGAAATGAATGAAAGCATATATATTTTTTCTCTTGTCAATTAGCACAGCTTGTTATTTCTTTAGGATGCATTAAACTCCAAATCATCTTATAGGGTATGCATACTTACCTGTGCTTCACTACAGTCTCAGCTAAGGCCAGGGTTCTGATTGGTGTACTTTTTGGGTGTGAGCTATGGACCACAAGCAGCAGTAGAACCTGTGAGATTGTTAGATAAAAACATTTTCAGGCCCCACTCTAAACCTTTTGAATCAGAAAATCCTGGAAAAATAACTAGAATGCTGTATTTTAATAAGCCTGTTAGGTTATTCTAATGTACATTTAATTTTCAGAACCTCTTGTCTAAAGATGTCTTAAGTTTTGAGCTATTGACATTTGGGGCTGGATAATTCTTTGTTATGAAGGATTGTTCAATAAACTGTAGGATTTTTGGCAGCACCCCTGCCCTCTACTCACTGGATGCCAGTAGTGCCTCCACAGTTATAATAACCAAATATATCTTCAGACATTTCTAAATATTCCTGGGGGCAAAATTGATTCCAGATGAAAACTAAGGTCTGAGATAATATACAGAATTTCATCTCCCCCATCATCACTTAGTTGGAATAACTGGTGATCCCATTTACATGAAGCAAATTTGCTGGTTGAAGAAGAATGGACTCTTCATCTGGATGGTATGATTTCTTCAGATCTCAATGTTGCTATTGAATTTTGTTCCATAGGTAAGCTGGCCCAGGAATGAAGCTCACAAGTAGAAGAGAATGATGACAGCATCAAAGACCAGATCTGGAGACCAACCTATCTCAGGATATTTTAGTTATATGAGTACAATAGATTTCATTTTCCTTTTAAAAGGACTGAGTTAGAATATTTACTTGCTTAAAAATTCTTATATTACTCTGCTTTCTGATGCCTTGCAACAGGTTTTTCACATCCTTTTTATTCTTTATCTTTGTTTTCTTCATTCTTCTTATTCTCCTCCCTCTGCTAAGTCACATTCCTCAAAGGTGCTTTCTTGGACTTGTGTCTTTACCTTCCTCTACGTGTCCTTACCTTGGAAAACTTTAATTTACATGCCTTTATGACCTCTGGATGATTGACTTTCTGTAATAGATTTTCAGTCTCAGAATATAAGGGCTCCTCAACTCTTTTTATTTGAGAGTTTGTGTGCCTCTGTATGTGTTTGTGTGGTTTTTTTTTTTCTATTATATAGGAATATGTTAAAAATATTTTGTCCTGTTTCCAGTATCTGTGTTAAATTAACTTATTAAGTTTAATCTTTAATCTGTATGTCCTTTTGAAATTTTGATGTGTACTCTTATGACAGGTTTAAATATGAAAATTCCAGTTGTTTCTTTTCAATCCTCATACTATCTTTTTTTGCATATTCTTGCCCAATGGCACTNTATTTTGTCCTGTTTCCAGTATCTGTGTTAAATTAACTTATTAAGTTTAATCTTTAATCTGTATGTCCTTTTGAAATTTTGATGTGTACTCTTATGACAGGTTTAAATATGAAAATTCCAGTTGTTTCTTTTCAATCCTCATACTATCTTTTTTTGCATATTCTTGCCCAATGGCACTTGTTACAAAGACCAGTACAATGATGAATAGAATTGACAGCTGGCATCCTTCTCTTTTTACTTGTATTGAATAAGAATAATTCAAGAGCTAATATTAGCTATGATCTTGTTGTATTTATATATACTTTTAATCAGATTTATCACTTTCAAAGTTAATTATTTTATTATTGTTATTATTATGGATGACTATTGAATTTCATTGGGTTTATAATGAAATGACAAAACATCTTGCATATTTTTTTCCTTTTAATGCCGTTAGTACACTTATTGATTCTCAAATGGTAAAACAAAAATTTTGTTTTTGCAACTTATCTGTCTTGTTCATAATGTATTATGTGGAAAATTATAATTCATTTTGTTCATATTGCTTTTTTAGGTCTTATAATTTCTTTGATAAGTTGAAGATTTTTTCCTCCTAAAACTTGTTAAGAATTCTTTCCTCTGTTTTTGTTCTCATGGATAGTTTCTGTTATATATTTATTTTTTACATGAGTAATCAGTAAAATTGAGTAGTGAAGACTCAAGTATTGGAAATTTTTTAGAGGGGAGGGAGTTTTAAATTTCACAGATAATTTTTAAAAATAAAAATAGCTCTTTTCAAATCATCTATTTCTCTTTGTGTCTTCTTTGGTAATTTAGGTTTTAAAGAATTTGTCTAAGTTGTTCAAATTTCTAACTTACTGTTGGCTTGCACATATCTTCTTTTTATCATGTTAATATGGATAGGATTCACAATTATGTATCCCCCCTTTTAAAACCAGAAATTAAAAATTGGTTCTCTCTCTTCTTTGATAATTGGGATTGAAGAAGGAATTCATAAGGCCTGGACTCCATCTTAGGCCTGTTCATGTTGATCATGTTCGGCCACCTTTCCAATGGACTCTGAACTCTGTGTTTAGTGCCTATGAAAACAACAACAGAGGATAAGACCTCCTCCAGACAAGGGAAACTTGAAGACCGTATCTAGTTACTCATGGCCTAAGAGAAAACATACACTAATCACCCCTTCCTCCAGACAGGCTATAAATTATTTTTTCTATATCTATCAGAGTGTAACCTTGGGTTTATTGATTATTGGCTAATTGTTTGATTGTTTGAGCACATGGGCACATAGCACATGAATAATGGGGTTATTGGAATTGTATTTCCCTTTGTTTATGTAAGTCTCAAGGAATTTGGGGTGGTGGGTTGGACACGTACACGTGAGGTATAAAAGATTTTCACAAATGCTGGTCGGGGTCCTTGGCTAAGAGGAGACTCTGCCTTGGGCCTGCTGGTATAATAAACTTCACTCCATTATCTGCATTGTCCTTCTGAGTGAGTTTGTTTCTGGGAACGTGTGGCTACAACAAGATTACCAATGTTATACATTATTTCANATAAAAGATTTTCACAAATGCTGGTCGGGGTCCTTGGCTAAGAGGAGACTCTGCCTTGGGCCTGCTGGTATAATAAACTTCACTCCATTATCTGCATTGTCCTTCTGAGTGAGTTTGTTTCTGGGAACGTGTGGCTACAACAAGATTACCAATGTTATACATTATTTCAACAATTACATTTTGGTTTGTTGGTTCTTTCTCTCTTTTTTCCTTCTTTAGTATTTTTATTTATTTGCTAGTTGTGTCATGTGGCACATGGGCTCAGGAGTTGCAGCACATGGGCTTAGTTACTCCATAGCTTGTGGGATCTTATTCCCCAGTAGGGATCTAGCCCACATCCCCTTCATTTCAAGTTGGATTCTTGACCACTGGATCATGAGGGAGTCTCATTGTGGGGGTTATTTCTATGATCATATCATTTTCTTTATTATCTCCTTCCTTCTACTTGTTTTGCATTTATTTCGTTGTGATTCAAGGATTCTGATCACCCAGTTCCAGTATATGAATGAGACGATTTCTCCATACATCCAGTAAGAAACACTTTGGAATTGAAAGAGAAAACAGAACAGGCCCTATCTTGAAAGCAGGACTCCAGCTTGGGCTGGACTGTGGACTTTGAACTATATGCCCAATATTAATGGAAATGACACACCAACTGGAAAACCAGGCCCCAGGAAGGAAGAAACCTAGGGATCTTCCTTCGCTAAAAGAATACTCTAATTATCTGTGTAACCAAATAGAATCATACTTTCTATTATGCTTATTGGGGTATGACCACAGGCCTATTGATATTTGTCCATTGTTAACTACCTAGGCTTAAGCCATATGAATCATGGGTTAACTTTGATTGTCAGGGAATTTGGGGAAGTGGGTTTATGCACGTACACTTAGAATATATAAGGTTTTCATGAAAACTGGTCAGGGTCCTTGGGTAAGAGGAGATTCTGCCTTGGGCCCGCCAGTGTAATAAACAGCACTCCACTATCTGCATTGTCCTTCTGAGTGAATTTGTTTCCTGGAATGCGTGGCTACAACAGAATAGCTAAGGGTCCTGTAATTCAACTCAATTCTGACACTATCTACCTGAAGATACTGTCAAATTCGCAGGTTAAGGATTCAGACCTACAAGACTGTGGAGAGCAATCAGACTTACCAATCACAAATAAATTGGAAGTTCCCATGACCTTCTTTTTAGATTTTTTTTTGTTGTTGTTTTAAAGTATCTCGCAGAACTCAAAAAATATTTACTTCTTAGATCACCTACTATAAAAGGACTGTATCAGCCAGATGGAAGAGATGCATCAGATAAGATATGCGGTGAGGTAATGGTATTTCTGCACCACTTTAAGCCTGCTATTCCCTGTATCTCAACGTGTTTATCAGATTGAAAGCTTTCCAAACATCATTTTTAAGGGTTGTTTGTGGAGACTTCCTTACATAGGCAAATGGAACTGTCAGTTATATAATTCAATTCAAGGTTATTTAGGAGGGTTATAGAGGTGGTTTCCAAGGTCATTTCATTAATTAACAGACAATTGATTATTTTCAATACTTAGGAAATTTTTAAGGTTTGAAGAACTCTTTCCAGAAGTGATCACTCCAAAGGTCAAGTGCTACTGAAAAGAAGGTCATACAGCAACAGTGCTATAGAACACAAGTTTGTGTGCCTAGTGTACAGTGAGGTTAAGCAAGCTGAAACATCACATTTTGGGGGAGAGAAAAGTTTATGCAGGGCCAAACAAGGAGAACGGGAGGCTCATGCTCAAAATTCCAAACCTGGATGATTTTGGAGGAAAAGGTTTCATATGCAATATTTGGCGTAAGGGCTTCAGGGTGTGACTTTATTCTGATTGATTGGTGGTGAAGTACAGAGTGGGATTCCAGGAGTCATCTGCTTAGCCTGAAGTTGCTGTACTCCCCTTGGGATGGGGGCTTTATTTCCTGTAGAAAAGCTCAAAGATATTGGTATGTTATTGCTTGAGCAAAAGCCAGGACCCTTCCCCAAGGTCACCCTGTTGTTTCTTGATTGCTCCTCCTTTGCTTCTTTTTTCCCCTCCTTTCCCTGATTAGCAACTGTTTGAAGGAGTAATTCTTACAAACAAGAAATGGGGGGCAGAAAGGCTTTCATGCCCAGGATGGTCTCATAAGATCCTGCTCTGTTTCAATTCCTCCTGCTTTTTTTTTTTTTTTTTTT
>SJYA01000383.1:0-26263 GCA_006410615.1 Neotragus moschatus
GCCTAGCATGCTGCAGTCCATGGGGTCACAGAGAGTTGGACACAACTGAGCGACTGAACTAAACTGAACTGAACAGTTATGAGGTGATCTTGTGGTTTTGATTTGCATTTCCTTGATGATTTGTAATTGGTTAGTAACTGGAGCACTTTTTCATGTAGGAGCATGAAATTAGTAATTGGAGCATTTCCCCTGTTGACTGTGGATGTCTTCTTTGAAAGAATGTCTATTCAGGTCCTTTGCCCCCTTTTATTTTTTTTCTTAATGTATATTTTATTGAAGTAAAATAACTAACTGTTTCAGGTGTACAGCAAGGTGATTCAGTTTTATACACATACACATGTATATATTAAATATTTGTATATATATATTACACTCACATATATATTATTTTTTAGATTATTTTTCTTTATAGTTATTACAAGATACTAATTCCCTGTGATATATAGTAAACCTCTGTTGCTTGTTGCATATCTAATTTTTTAAATTAGAAATCTAGCATTCTATTCATATCAGTCACACAAGTGGAATCAAAATGTCATAAATTTTTTAGTTTGGCAAAAGTTGGTAAGTTTTCTAAAACATATATATATTATACATACTACTTATATATATGTATGCAAAAGCTTTTCTAATACACTTGATAAAGAACATCAAAAAGAAAAAAGAAGAGATGGAGAAGTTGGAAAACAAACTAAATGAAATGGGAGTACTGAATATGAAATAGAAAAAGTGAAACAAACTGGATAAAAGTAAAAGATTATCGTATAGTCCAGTGGTTTTTAAGCATGGCTGCTCATCAGAAACATATCTGGAGCTTTGGAGAGAAAAAGCAATACCTACTGAATTCTCTTAACTTTTGCTTGTCTGGAAAATTTTTGATTTCTCCCTCAAATCTGAATGAAAGTCCTGCTGGGTAGAGTTTTCTTGGTTGTAAGTTTCTTCCTTTTCATCACTTTAAATGTATCATGTCATTTCCTTCTGGCTTGAGTTTTCTGTTGAGAAATCAGTTGATAACCTGATGAGAGTTTCCTTGTATGTTGTTGTTTTTCCCTTGTTGCTTTTAATACTTTTATTTGTGTCTTTAATTTTTGTCAGTTTGATTACCGTGTGTCTCCATGTGTTCCTCCTTGAAGTTTTCCTGCTTGGAACTCTCTGTGCTTTCTGTACTTGGTTGAATATGTCCTTTCCCATGTTAGGGAAGTTTTCAGCTATTATCTCTTCAAATATTTTCTCAGGTCCTCTCTCCCTTTCTTCTCCTTCTGGGACCCCTATGGTGCAAATGTTGGTGCATTTAATGTTGTCCCAGAGGTCTCTTGGGCTGTATTCATTTCTTTTCAATCTTTTTTCTATTTTCTGTTCTGCAGTAGTGATTTCCACCGTTCTGTCCTCCAGATCATTTATCCATTCTTCTGCCTCAGTTATTCTGCTGTTGATCCCTTCTAGTGTATTATTCATCTATGTTTGTTTGTTCTTTAGTTCTTGTGGTTCAGTTCAGTTCAGTTCAGTTCAGTTGCTCAGTCGTGTCCACTTCTTTGCGACCCCGTGAACTGCAGCGCGCCAGGCCTCCCTGTCCATCATCAACTCCTGGAGTCCACCCAAACCCATGTCCATTGGTGATGCCACCCAACCATCTCATCCTCTGTCATCCCTTTCTCTTCCTGCCCTCAGTCTTTCCCAGCATCAGGGTCTTTTCCAATGAGTCAGCTCTTCGCGACAGGTGGCCAAAGTATTGGAGTTTTAGCTTCAACATCAGCCCTTCCAATGAACACCCAGGGCTCATTTCCTTTAGGATAGACTGGTTGGATCTCCTTGCAGTCCAAGGGACTCTCAAGAGTCTTCTCCCACACTACAGTTCAAAAGCAGGTTTGTAGTAAACATTTTTTGCATCTTCTCCATTGTTTTCCTGAGATCCTGGATCATCTTCACTTTCATTGTTCTCAGTTCTTTTTCTGGAAGGTTGCCTATATCTGCTTCATTTAGTTGTTTTTCTAGGATTTTATCTTTTCCCTTCATTTGAGACATAACTGTCTGCTTTTTCATCCTGAAAAGACCCTCATGCTGGAAAAAGATTGAAGGTAGGAGAAAGGGATGACAGAGGATAAGATGGTTGGATGGCATCACTGACTCAATGGACATGAGTTTGAGCAAGCTCCAGGAGATGGTGAAGGACAGGGAAGCCTCGCGTGCTGCAGTCCATGGGATCACAAAGAATAGGACATGACTGAGCAACTGAACAACAACAGCAATATCCTGATTAACTTTCCGTAATGTGGTTTTTGTTCTAGCCACTGTGGGATTGTGGTTTTTGGTTAAGAGGCTTTTGTAAGCATCCCAATGGGAGGGACTGGTGGTGGGAAAAATTGAGTCTTTCTCTGGTTGGCAGGGCCAATCTTGTTAGTTGTTTGGCCTGGGGCAACCCAGCCATGAGGTTTACTGGCTCTCTGGTAGGGTTAATGGTGACCTTCAAGAGGGTTCACACCAAAGGGGACTTTCCAGGACTACTGCTGCCAGTGCCACTGTCCCTGGCGTGAGCCCTGCCAATCCACACCTGTACAGAAGACCCTCCAACACTAGCAGGTTTTGGTTTAGTTTTGGTTCAGTATTCTGTGGGGTCACTGCTTCTTTCCTCTGGGCCTTGGTACACACAGCATTTTGTTTGTGCCCTCCAAGGTTAGAGTCTCAGTTTCTCCCCAGTCCTGTAGAAGTCCTGTAATCAAATCCTGCTGGCCTTTAAGTTCAAATTCCCTGGGGATTCCCAGTTCTTTTTGTTGGATCCCCAACCTGAGAAGCCTGACGTAGGGTTCAGAACTTTTAAAATAGTGGGAGAATTTCTTTGCTATTACTGTTCTCTAGTTTGTGGGCCACCCACCTGGTGGGTATGGGATTTGATTTTATCATGATTGCGCCCCTCCTACCATCTCACTGTGGCTTTTGCTTTGTCTTTGGATGTGAGATATCTTTTTTTGGTGGGTTCCAGCATCCTCCTGTCAATGTTGAACAGCTAGTTGCAGTTTTGGTGCTTTCTCAGGAAGAGAGGCGCGTATGTCCTTCTGCCCCACCATCTTCCTTTGCCCCTTTAAAAAATCTGGTTATTTGTTTGTTTGCTATTGAGCTGTATAAGTTCTTTATACAGTTTGACTATTAGCCCCTTTAGAGATGTACGGTTTGCAAATATTTTCTCCCATTACTAGATTGCCTTTTCGTTTGTTGTCTATTTCCCTACTGTGCAGAAGCTTTCAGTTTAACTTAGCCTCACTTGTTTTTGTTTTGTTTTGTTTTTTGCCTTTGCTTCTGGTGTCATATTTTAAAAAAATATCATTGCCAAGATCAATTCAAGGAGTTTTTTCCCCTAGTTTTCTTTTAGGAGTGTTATGTTTTCAAATCATATATTTTAACCTTTAATCCATTTTGAGCTAATTTTTTGTGAGTGATATCAGATAGGTGTTCAGTTTTATTCTTTTGCATGGAGCTATCCAGTTTTCCCAACTCCATTTATTGAGGAGACTATACTTTACCCATTGAGACTTTGTGGCTCTCCTATCAAATAGTAGTTGGCCAGATATGTGGCAGTTTATTTCTGGGCTCTCTATTCTGTTTTATTGGTCTGTTTTTATGCCAGTATCATACTGTTTTGCTTACAAAATAGCTTTGTAATACAGTCCCAAATCAGAAATTGTGAGACTTCCAGCTTTATTCTTCAAGATTGCTTTGGCTGTTCAGGGTCCTTTGGAGTTCATACATTATTTTAGGATTCTTTTTCTGTTTCTCTGGAAAATGTCATTGGAATGTACAGGGATTTAATTGACTCCATAGATCACTTTGGTTAGTTGGACATTTTAGCCATAGTGATTTTTCAGTCCATGAACATTAGCTATCTTTCCATTTATTTCTTTGTCAGTTTCTTTCTTTCAGTGACTTACAGTTTTCAGTGTAAAGGACTTTCACCTCCTTGATTAAATTTATTCATAAGTATTTTATTTTTGATATCACAGATTGGTGGTTGCCAGAGGTGCATTTTGGGAGGTGGGTCAAATGGGTTAAGGTGGTCAGAAAGTACAAAATTCCCAGTTATAAGATAAATAAGTCCTGGTTTGTGATGTATACTATGGTTAACAATACAATGAGTATATTTGAAAGTGGAAGAGGATAAATCTTAAAAGTTCTCATCACAGGAAAAATATCATAAATATGTGGTGATGGATGTAAACTAAAATTATGTAATCATTCTATAATATACACATATATAAAAGCATTATGTATACTTAAAACTAATACACTGTTGTACTCTAGCATGTAGGAAATATTAGAAGTTACAAGCCAAAAGTATGATAATGATGGCTTTTATATTTACCTACATAGATACCTTTTCCAGAGTTCTTTGTTAATATAGGCTTGAGTTACTATCTAGTGTCTTTTCCTTTTATCCTGAGAGACTCTGATATCATTTCCTGTAACAAAGAAATAATAGTGACAAACTCCTCTAACTTTTGTTGATCCAGGAATGTCTTATTTCTTCATTTTTGAAGGATGGTTTCGCTTGTTATATAATTCTTGGTTGATGGTCTTTTTCTCTCCACTCTCTACTAATGTGGTTTGTTGACAAGAATTTAGCTGTTAATTTTACAGCCAAAAACTGAAGAGTTTTTACACATGATTAGTCAGTTTTTTTTCTTGCTGCTTTCAAGTTCCCTCTTTGTCTTTTCAGAGTTTTATTGTGTCTTAGTATATATACTAAGAAGGAAATGGCAACCCACTCCAGTGTTCTTGCCTGGAGAATCCCAGGGATGGGGGAGCCTGGTGGGCTGTCGTCTATGGGGTCGCACAGGGTCGGACACGACTGAAGTGACTTAGCAGCTTAGTAGTATATATATGTCTTTGAGTTTATCCTTGAAATGTGTTGAGCTTTTTGCATGTGTGGATTCATGACTTTTACTAAATTTGGGAAATATTTGGCCATTATTTCTTCAAATATTCTCCCTGACTCTTTCTCTCTCTTCTTCTTTGACTCCCATGTGTATGTTGGTACACTTGACTCTTGTCCCCAAGGTCCTTTAGGTTCTGTCATTTTTTTCATTCTTTTTTTCTTCCTGCTCTTCAGGCTCAACCATTTTATTGTCCTATCTTCAATTCAGTGATTCCTTCTTCTATGTGCTCAATATGCTGTTGAACTTCTCAAGAGTTTTTCATTTCAGTTATTGTACTTTCTGATACAGAATTTTTATTTGGTTCCTTTTTATAATTTCTCTTTATTTAAACTTTGTTCATATTTTTTAATTGATTTCCTGTAGTTGTTTGCCCATGGTTTCCTTTTGCTCTTTAAGCATATTCAAGAAAGTTTGCTTTAAAATATTTGTCTATTAAGTCCCATATCTGGGCTTCTTCACAGGACATTTCTATTAAATTTTTTCCTATGAATGGGCTGTAATTTCCTATACGTTAGTATGCTATGTTATTTTTTTTGAATATTGAGCTAAATATTATAGTATAGCTAGAAATTCTCCTGTCTCTAGGGTATTGGTGATTGATTGATTTTTGGCTGCTCTGTGTCTTCTTGCTCTGTGTGGGCTTTCTCTAGTTGCAGCAAACAGAGACTACTCTCTAGTTGCAACGTGCAGGCTTCTTATTGCAGTGGCTTCTCTTGTCACAGAGCACATGCTCTATGGCACATGGGCTTCAGTAATTGCGGCACTCAGGCTCAGTAGTTGTGGCACATGAGCTTACTTGCTCCACACCATGTGGAGTCTCCCCAGAGCAGGGATACAACCCATGTCCCCTGCACTGACAGTCAGACTTTCTCTGCCTGTAACACTGTACCACCAGAGAAGTCCTGCTTGTTTTTTTTTTTTTCCTCTATTTTTGAGGGCTTTGGTCACATGTTTCTTTAATGACCATTCAAATGATTTTTTTTTTTCAAAGACTGTATTCCCTGTCATTTGTGGTTAGTCATCAAAGTCTTCCATTATCTCAGCATCCAGTTAATGACCTGACTGATTTCTTAAAACACCAAAATTTAACTGCCTTTTTTCTTCATTAACCAATCCCTGGTTGCTTTAAGTTTTGTATTGAATTATGAAGTTTGAATTAGTTCCTCTTTCAACCTTTTGACAGTTTATTATATTTGTTTCAGTGAAGGGACTAATTCTTTCAGCAATCTACTATTTTCTATGATATCACTTTTGCATTCTCTTTTAATATATGCTTTGTTTTATGCTAATCCTATAAGTTGACTCATTGGAAAAGACCCTGATGCTGGGAGGGATTGGGGGCAGGAGGAAAAGGGGACGACAGAGGATGAGATGGCTGGATGGCATCACTGACTTGATGCACAGGAGTTTGGGTGAACTCCGGGAGTTGGTGAGGACAGGGAGGCCTGGCGTGCTGCAATTCATGGGGTTGCAAAGAGTCAGACACGACTGAGCGACTGAACTGAACTGAACTGATTTTTATTTTAACTTATTGTTTTTGTTTCCTGGGGCTTAGGGGAATAAAAAGAGATCAATAATATACAAAGTAGTATCATGCACTTTTTGTGATGTTTGCCATTTCCTATCTCAATAAACTATTATTAGCATGTTTCAAGTTCTCTCACTACCTCCATTGTACTCATTAAATTATCAATGAATTATTTTGCTTATTTAAGATAAAGCCAAATGGTAACACTAGATCTCATTTTATTATTATTTATAGCTATCAATAATGCTAAGTTTAAAAATTATATTGATACTTATTTTTTCTGTTCACCTCTGATCCGTTTTTACTTCAGAGTTCATCTTCTTACTGTTTCACAAAGGAAAATTCAAATAGACCTTGTAGTTTAGGTAAGTTATTATTTGTGTATATACTTGTAATTTTCAAATATTTAGTGAAATTGAGAACATAAACTCATGTAAAACAATTATTATCAAGAATTTTTTTCAAAATATTAATTACATTATGATGTTTGTGATTACTGAGATGACAAAAATATGGAATTACAGTATTAGTGGGAAATCAAGCAAAGCAAAATACAAATGGCCAAAAGATCCTAGATAATATTTATTTTATGTGCATTATAATATTGCTAAGCCATTTATTACATTTTTCTCTGTGTTTACAACCATTCTGGCTATATGTAGGTAGACCTAATGAAGAAGCTTTTCTAATTCAATGAATTGTTCTGTGATATCATTATGAAGACATACTTGACATATCAGTAAATGCAAAGGTAACAATCAAAATTGCACTCATCTCATACACTAGTAAAGTAATGCTCAAAATTCTGCAAGCCAGGCTTCAGCAATACGTGAACCGTGAACTTCCAGATGTTCAAGCTGGTTTTAGAAAAGGCAGAGGAACCAGAGATCAAATTGCCAACATCCACNGGGAGTTGGTGATGGACAGGGAGGCCTGGTGTGCTACGATTCATGGGATTGCAAAGAGTTGGACACGACTGAGGGAGTGAACTGAACTGAACTGAGAGCATTACTTGGGGATGATCAGATTTACAATGTAATTTTAACAGCCCATACATTTGTAATAATTTTCTTCATTATATATGATATACTTCATAGGTATCCCCTGGAGAAGGAAATGGCAACACACTCCAGTATTCTTGCCTGGAGAATTCCATAAACAGAGGAGCCTGGTGGGCTACAGTCTATGGAGTTGCAAAGAGTAGGACACGACTAAGCGACTAACACACACACACACACACACACACACACACACCNAGGTATCCCCTGGAGAAGGAAATGGCAACACACTCCAGTATTCTTGCCTGGAGAATTCCATAAACAGAGGAGCCTGGTGGGCTACAGTCTATGGAGTTGCAAAGAGTAGGACACGACTAAGCGACTAACACACACACACACACACACACACACACACACACACACACACACTTCATAGGTCTATCATCTATACCTGTGATAACAGGAGGCTTTGGAAACTGGTTAGTTCCACTGATAATTGGATCACGCAATATAGCCTTCCCTCATATGAACAGCATATGCTTCTGACTACTTCCATCTTCTTTCTTACTCTTATTTGCAGCTGGTGCAGGTACAGGCTGACCTGTATACCCACGTCTAGTTGAACACCTTGCTCATGCAGAGTTTCAGTTGATCTTACCTTTTTCTTCCCTTATAGTTAGCAGGTTTCTACAATTCTAGGTGCTATTAATTTTATTACCACAATTATAAACATAAAAGCACTCACTATACCTCAAACATTATTATTTGTGTGATCTCTCCTAATTATAGCTGTATACTATTATTATCATTGCCTGCTAGCACTAGAATTATACTATAAACAGACCAAAATCTAAAAACAACCTTTTCTGACCCTGCAGAAGGAAGAGACCTCATTCTTTATCAATACTTTTTCTGATTTTTTGGTCACCCTGAAATTTATATTCTTATCTTATCTGGATTTGAAATAGTCTCACATATTGTAACTTATTATTGAGGAAAACAGAGCCTTTGAGGCATAGTATATGGGTATATGGGCATATTATGAGCTATGATATCACTTAGGGTTTATCGTATGAGCCAATCATATGTTTATTGTTGTTGTTGTGTTGCAACGCGATGGACTGCGACATGCCAGGCTTCCCTGTCCTTGTCCTTCCCCATCTCTCAGAGCTTGCTCAAACTATGTCCATTGAGTCAGTGATGCCATCCAACCATCTTGTCCTCTGTCCTCTCTTCTCCTGCTTTCAATGTGTCCTAGCATCAGGGTCTTTTCTAACAAGTTGGCTCTTCACATCAGGTGGCCAGAGTATTGGAGCCGGAGCTTCAGTATCAGTCCTTCCAGTGAATATTCCAAGGGACTCTCAAGAGTCATATGTTTATAGTAGGCATAGGTATTGATACATGTGCATATTTTACATCAGCTGCTATAATTATTGTTATTCCTGTAGGAGTACAAGTATTTAGTGAAAGTGAAGTCACTCAGTTGTGTCTGATTCTTTGTGACCCCACGGACTGTAGCCTACCAGGCTCCTCCGTCCATGGGATTCTCCAGGCAAGAATACTGGAGTGAGTTGCCATTTCCTTCTCCAGGAGATCTTCCCAACCCAGGGATTGAACCCAGGTCTCCCACATTGTAGGCAGACGCTTTACGGTCTGAGCTACCAGGGAAGTCTGCAAGTATTTAGCTGACTGGCAACTCTTCACAGAGGTAATATCAAATGATCTCCTGCTATATTATAAGCTTTAGGCTTTACTCTCCTTTTTATAATAGGTAGTTTAATAGGAATTGCTTTAGCCAACTTGTCCCTAGAAACCACTCTTCATGATACATATTAGGTAGTTGCACAAATCCGTTATGTCACTAGAAGTGGTATTCGCCATTATAGGAAGCTTCAGACATTGATTCCCACACACTTAACTCAGCATGAGCAAAAATTCATTTTGTAATTATATTTGTATGCATAAATATAATTTTTTCCCATAACACTTCCTTGGTCTATTTGGAATATCGCAATGATATTCTTACTATTCCAATATATACACAACATGAAATACTATTTCATCAATAGGCTCATTCGTTTCACTAACAGCAGTGATACTTACAATTTTTATAATCTGAGAAGCATTTGTATAAAAATGAGAGAGCTAACCATTGCAGACTTAGAATGACTACATAGATGTCTATGATATCATATTTTTGAGGAACCCACTTATATTAGTTTAAAATAAGTAAGAAAGGAAGGAATCAAGCCCTCTTTTACTGGTTTCAAGCCAACACCATTATATCTTTCTCAATAAATGTGATATTAGTAAAATATACATAACTTTGTCAAAGTTGTAGGTGAAATTGTATATACCTCTATGGCATATCCTTTCCAACAAGACTTTCAAGACGCAGTGTCACCTGTTAGAGAGGAACTTCTGCACTTCCATGATCACGTTAATAATCATATTTTTAATTAGCTCCTTAGTCCTATGTATTATTTCACTCATGTTAACAACTAAGCTGATATATACAGGCACAATAAATGCACAAGAAGTGGAAAAAGTTTGAACAAGCTTAGCAGCAATTATCCTAATTTTAACTCCCTTGCCATAACTATGAATTCTCTATATGACAGATGAAGTAAATAATCTCTTTCTGACTATAAAAACTATAGGACACCAATGATATTGAAGTTATGAATAAACAGACTGTGAAGACTTTCATATATGATTCATGCACCAGATCTAAAACCAGGAGAGCTGCAATTATTAGAAATAGATAACCAAGTAGTACTATCCATAGAGATAACAATCTAAATATTAATTTCCTCCAAAGATGTTTTGCACTGTTGAGCTGTTCCTTCTTTCAGCCTAAAAACAGATGCTACTCCAGGATGCATAAAACAAGCAACCCTAGATTATGGACAATGCTCTAAAATTTGTGGATCAAACCACAGTTTCATGACTGTTGTCCTTGAATTAGTTCCACTGAAATACTTTGAGAAATGATCTTCATCAATATTATAAATTCATTAAAAAACTAATTAAACTTTTAAGTTAAAGACTGGGTGTTAACTCTCCCCTTAATGATATGCCACAACTAGACACATCACCATGGTTTATTTCTATTTTTTTATTGTTTTCTTTTTAAAATTTATTTATTTTAATTGTATATTCTAACTAAAATTTAAAAAATATACTTCAAACCCAGAAATAAAAATATACTAAAATGCAAAAACAACTCACCCTTGAGAAGCAACATTATGAAAATTTATTTGCCTCTTTCATTAACCCAACAATAATGTAACTTCTTATTGTTGTATTAATCATTATATTCTCAAGTATTTTATTCCCCACAGCTAACTGACTAATCAACAATGCATGGTTTCATTCAACAATGATTAGTCCAACTTACATTGAAACAAATAATAGCTATTCACAACCACAAAGAATAGACCTGAACACTAATATGTATATCATTAGAAGTGAAGTGAAGAGATGTCTCTCAGTCATGTCCGACCCTTTGCAACCCCATGGACTGTAGCCTACCAGGCTCCTCTGTCCATGGGATTCTCCAGGCAATAGTACTGGAGTGGATTACCATTCCCTTCTCCAGGGGAATCTTCCTGACCCGGGGATCGAACCCGGGTGTCTTGCATTGTAGACAGATGCTTTACCGTCTGAGCCACCAGGGAAGTCCATCATTAGTATATGTATATATACATATATTAATATGTATATACATATAACACGAATATACGTATATGTATAATATGTATAACACTAATATGTATATCAGTTATCCTTATATTTATTGTTTATTGGATCAACAGATATATTAGGACTCATATCACATTCATTTACACATGCTATACAACTGCCAATAGGTTTAGATATAGCAGTCCCTCTGTGAGCAGGAAATGTAATTACTGATTTCTGCCATAAAACCAAAATTTTATGGCAGAATTTGGCAGAATTTATGGCAAAGCCCTAAAATTTCTGCCATTTTTTACTGCAAGGAACACCAGTTCCTCTTTTATTCAACCAATAGGCTTTGCTGTATGATTAACACCTAACATTAGAGCAGGTCATCTATTAATTCATTTAATTGGGAGAACAACTCTAGGACTACCAAATATTAGTAATGTCACAGCCTTCAAAATATTTAAGTAGAAAAGGAAAGATACTCATCTGAATGCAAAGTTCCAAAGAATAGCAAGAAGAAATAAGAAAGCCTTCTTAAGTGAACATTGCAGAGAAATAGAGAAAAACAATAGAATGGAAAAGACTAGAGATCTCTTCAAGAAAATGAAAGATACTAAGGGAATATTTCATACAAAGATGGGCACAATAGGACAGAAATGATATGGACCTAACAGAAGCAGAAGGTATTAAGAAGTGGCAACAATACACAGAGGAAGTGTACAAAAAAGGTCTTAATGACCTGGATAACCACGATGGTATGATCACTCATCTAGAGCCAGATATCTTGGAGTGTGAAGTCAAGTGGGCCTTAGGAAGTATCACTATTAACAAAGTTAGTGGAGGTGATGGAATTTCAGCTGAGCTATTTCAAATCCTAAAACATGATGCTGTGAAAGTGCTGCACTCAATTTGTCAATGAATTTGGAAAACTCAGCGGTGATCATAGGACTGGAAAAAGTCAGTTTTCATTCCAATCCCAAATAATGACAATACCAAAGAATGTTCAAAGTACTGCACAGTTGCGCTCATTTTAAAAGCTAGCAAGGTAATGCTCAAAATCCTTCAAGCTAGGCTTCAACAGTACATGAACTGAGGACTTCCAGATGTATAAGCTGGATTTAGGAAAGGTAGAGGAACCAGAGATCAAATTGGCAACATCCACTGGATCATCAAAAAAGCAAGAGAATTCCAGAAAAACATCTACTTCTGCTTCATTGATTATGTCAAAGTTTTTGACTGTGTGGATTACCACAAACTGTGGAAAATTCTTGAACAGATGAGAATAGCAGACCACCTTACCTGCCTCCTGAGAAACCTGTGTGCAGGTCAAGAAGTAGTGGTTAAAACTGGACATGAAACAAACTGGTTCAAAATTGGGAAAGAAGTACGTCAAGGCTGTATATTGTTACCCTGCTTATTTAACGTATATGCAGAGTACATCATGTGAAATGCTGGGCTGGATGAAGCACAAGCTGGAATCAAGATTGCTGGGAGAAATATCAATAACTTCAGATATGCAGATGACACCACCCTTATGGCAGAAAGTGAAGAGGAACTAAAGAACTTCTTGATGAAAGTGAAAGAGGATAGTAAAAAAGCTGACTTATAAGTCAAATATTCAAAAAACAAAAATCATGGCATCTGGTCCCATCACTTCCTGGAAAATAGATGGGGAAACAATGGAAACAGTGATAGACTTTATTTTCTTGGGTTTCAAAATCACTGCAGATGGTGACTGCAGCCATGAAATTAAAAGATGCTTCCTCTTTGGAAGAAAAGCTATGACAAACCTAGACAGTGTATTAAGAAGCAGAGACATCACTTTGCCGGCAGGTCTGTATAATCAATGCTATCATTTTTCCAGTAGTCATGTATGGATGTGAGAGTTGGACCATAAAGAAGGCTGAGTGCTGAAGAATTGATGTTTTCACACAGTGGTGTTGGAAAAGACACTTGAGAGTCCCTCGGACAGCAAGATCAAGCCAGTCAATCCTAAAGGAAATCAACCCTGAATATTTATTGAAATGACTGATGCTGAAGCTGAAGCCCCAATATTTTGGCCCCCTGATGTGAAGAGCTAACTCACTGGAAAAAATTCTGATGCTGGGAAAGATTGAGGGTAGGAGCAGAACAGGGCAACAGAGGATGAGATGGTTGGATGGCATCATCAACTCAGTGGACATGAGTCTAAACAAACTCCAAGAGATAGTGGAGGACCTGGNATGAAATTAAAAGATGCTTCCTCTTTGGAAGAAAAGCTATGACAAACCTAGACAGTGTATTAAGAAGCAGAGACATCACTTTGCCGGCAGGTCTGTATAATCAATGCTATCATTTTTCCAGTAGTCATGTATGGATGTGAGAGTTGGACCATAAAGAAGGCTGAGTGCTGAAGAATTGATGTTTTCACACAGTGGTGTTGGAAAAGACACTTGAGAGTCCCTCGGACAGCAAGATCAAACCAGTCAATCCTAAAGGAAATCAACCCTGAATATTTATTGAAATGACTGATGCTGAAGCTGAAGCCCCAATATTTTGGCCCCCTGATGTGAAGAGCTAACTCACTGGAAAAAATTCTGATGCTGGGAAAGATTGAGGGTAGGAGCAGAACAGGGCAACAGAGGATGAGATGGTTGGATGGCATCATCAACTCAGTGGACATGAGTCTAAACAAACTCCAAGAGATAGTGGAGGACAGGGAAAGCTGGTGTGCGGCCCATGGACCCACAAAGAGTCAGATACAACTGAACGACTGAACAACAACAACAATCCTTGTTTTACCTACTGTCTTTGAATTTGCCATTGCCCTAATTCAAGCTTATGTATTCACCTTTCTAGTCTTTATTTATATGACAACACACAATGTCCCACCAAACCCATATCACATAGTAAGTCCCAGTTCTGACCCCTTACAGGAGCTGTCTCAGTGCTCCTAATAACCACAGGCCTAGTAACTTGATGTCACTTTAATTCAGTAATATCATCATTAGGCCTATTAACTGATACCTTAACAGTATAACAGTTGTCCAAGAAAGCACTTTCTAAGGCTACCATAGACCAGTTGTTCAAAAAGGACTTCAGTATGAAATAATCTTATTTTTATTTCAGAAGTCCTCTATTTTTACTGGCCTTTTCTGAGCCTTCTATCACTCAGGTCTTTTTCCTACACCTGAATTACGTGGATGTTGACCACCAACAGATATCCATCCTCAAAATTCACTAGAAGTGTAGCTCCTTATTGCCTCTGTCTTCTTAGCTTCCATCATCTGAGCCTAACACAGCCTTATAGAAGGAAACCAAAAACGTACTCCAAGCTTTTTTAAAAATACAATAAGCAAAATTAAAATGTCATCAATTCGAGTCAGTAGTGGAGTGGAAATGATAGAGGACAGAAGTAGTGAGCTTGAAAAAATATCAGTAGGATTTGCCAATCTGAACAACAGAATAAAGATAAACCGAAAAAAAAAAAAAAAAAAAAATTCTGGGATCTGTAGAACAATAGCAATATGACAATATAAGTTGTCAATATTGTCAATAACAATATTGATACTCATTAGAATCCTAGAAGAAAAGGAGAGAGGAGGAGAAGGAGGAGAAAGAGAAGAAGGATAAGGAGATATTATTCAAATAAATATTGGCTGAAAACACCCAGCATTTGTGGAAAACATAAACCTATGGATTAAAGAAGCTGAGCAAAGCCCAAAGAGGGTAAACCCAAAGAAGTTCAAGGCACACAACCATTATACTTCTAAAAATTAAAGAAAAAAATGTCTTGAAAGCAGCCAGAGGGAAACAGTGAAATCTATAGGGAATAGAAACATACCATGGAATATCTATTTGAATGATAGTGATTTTCTCATTTAAAATCATGGAAACCAGAGGATGTGGCCCAATATTTTTCAAGTATGAAAAGAGAAGAAGTGGCAACTGTAAATTCTATACCCAGCAATAATTCAGGAGTGATGGAGCAAAGAAGATATTCTTAGACAAAGGAAAACTAAGAGAATTTGTTGCTAGCAAACATACCCCCAATGAATACCTAAAGGAAATTCTTTGAAAGGAAAGAAAATGATAACAGAAAAAGGCTTGGAGCTATAGAAAGAAAGAAATAGCAGAATAGGCAAATATTATAGCCTATTCTAATTCTCATGGGTTTTTTAAATAATATGTAGTCATTAAATCAAAGATTATAACACCACCTTCTGACCAAAATAATCTGCAGATGTGAAATGTAAGTAGGGGAGATAGATAGGACAATTATTTTTTAAAAGTTGGGATGATTAAAATGCCTAAATGGAAGTAAGATTTCTATACTTCACTCAAAGAGATAAAATATCAATACCAGAAGATTGAAATAAGTGAATATGTTATAATACCTAGCACAACCACTAAGAAAATGTAAAAAAAAAAAAAAACCCTAAAAAACTATAAATCAATGTGGAATCCTAAAAAATATTCAAATAACCCACAATGAGGTAAGGAAAAGAGAAAAAAAGAATGAGAAATAGAGGAAACAAACAGGAAAAAAATAACTAAATGGCATACTGGAGTCCCAAGATGCAATAATAACTAATATAGAAATTTAGTAAATGATAAATGGTCTAAATGCACATTTAAAAGACATGGTTGGGAGAGAGCAGCCAAGATGGCAGAGTAGAAGGGTCCTAAGCTTACCATTTCTCATGAGTATACCAGTCAAAATAATCTGCAGAATAATCATCACTGAAAAAGACTGAAACCTACCAGAAAATAACCTTCTACAGCTAAATACATAAGGGCAGAACCACAGTGAGACTGGTAGGGGAAGCAGACTCTGGATATAATCAAATCCCATATCCTTAGGTGGGTGATCCACAAACTGGAGATAATCATATTAGAAAAGTTCTCCCCAGGAGAGTTCTGAGCCCCATGTTAGGACCGCAAGCCCAGGGTCTGGAACCAAGGAGAAAAACCCCCAGAGGATTTGACTTTGAAGGTCAGTGGGGCTTGATTACCTGAAGCTCCACAGGATTAGGGAATAGAGATTGCATTCTTAAAGGATGCACACAAAATCTCACACACACTAAGAATAAGGGCAAAAGCAGTAATTTGGGACAAGGTGGGGCCAGACCTATCTGCTGGTCTTAGAGGGTCTCCCGGGGAGGAAGGGAGCAGCTGTGGCCCACCACAGAGATATAGACACTGATAGTGGGTATATTGAAGAACATTCATTTGCATGAGTTTTCAAGGCTGACATTTTGGCGCTATGATCTGGCCTCACCCAATAGACCAAAAGCTTCAGTGCTGTGATGTCTCAGGCCAAACAACAAACTGGATAGAGACACAGCCCTTCCCATCCACAGATAGGCAGCCTAAAGATTTCCTGAACCCAAAGCTGCCTCTAGACATGCCCTGAGACATGACCCAGCCCACTAGGGAATAAGACCCAGCTCCACCAGGGAACAGTCACCAGCCCTTCTTGCCAGAAAACCTGTACAAGTCTCTAGACAAGCCTCACCCACCGAGAGGCAGACTTTAGAAGCACAAAAACCACAGTCCTGCGGACATAACATATTCATGAATTGGAAAACTCAACATAGTAAAGATGTTAGTTCTCCCAGATTGACCTTTAGATTTAATGTAATTTTTATCTAAATACCAGTTCTTTGTGCTGCTGCTGCTGCTAAGTTACTTCAGTCATGTCCGACTCTGTGCAACCCCATAGATGGCAGCCCACCAGGCTCCGCCGTCCCTGGGACTCTCCAGGCAAGAACACTCGAGTGGGTTGCCATTTCCTTCTCCAATACATGAAAGTGAAAAGTGAAAGTGAAGTTACTCAGTCGTATCCAACTCCCAGCGACCCCATGGACTGCAGCCTACCAGGCTCCTCCGCCCATGGGATTTGCCAGGCAAGAGTACTGGGGTGGGGTGCCATTGCCTTCTCCAACCAGTTCTTTGTAAATATAGACAAAACCATTCTAAAATTTATATAGAAAACATAGGTCTTAAAGTAGCTAAAGTCATCTTTAAAAAGAAGAAAATGGGAGGAATCACTTTACCCGTATTAAGGCCTACTAGCTATAGTAAACCCACTCCAGTACTCTTGCCTGGAAAATCTCATGGACGGAGGGGCCTGGTAGGCTATAGTCCGTGGGGTTGCGAAGAATCAGACACGACTTCACTTTCATTTTTCACTTTCATGCATTGGAGAAGGAAATGACAACCCACTCCAGTGTTCTTTCCTGGAGAATCCCAGGGACACCGGAGCCTGGTGGGCTGCCATGTATTGGATCACACAGAGTCGGACACGATTGACATGACTTAGCAGCAGCAGCAGCAGCAGCAGCTATAGTAATCAAGCTACAGTAGTTAAGAGTAAAGATAGTGTGGTATTCGAAGAGAGACACAAAGATCAGTGGAACAGAATAGACATCCCTGAAATAGGCCCACAAAATTACACCCAACTGATTTTCAACAGTGATGCAAAAGCAGTTTAATGGAGGAATGATAGCCTTTTCAAGAAGAAGTGCTGAAGCTACTGGGACATCCCTGGGCAAACAAAACCAAACCTTGTCCTAAGTCTCTTATCTAAGATAAAAACAGTAATAAAATTAAGTGCTGGTGAAATGTGGGGAAATTGCTGATGGGAATTTAAAATTATATAACCACTCCTGAAAACATTTTGGCAGTTTCTAAAAAACACTAACTATGCTACCTCCATGAACCCCAACAATTATACTCTTAGGCATTTATCCTAGAAAANTGGCAGCCCACCAGGCTCCGCCGTCCCTGGGACTCTCCAGGCAAGAACACTCGAGTGGGTTGCCATTTCCTTCTCCAATACATGAAAGTGAAAAGTGAAAGTGAAGTTACTCAGTCGTATCCAACTCCCAGCGACCCCATGGACTGCAGCCTACCAGGCTCCTCCGCCCATGGGATTTGCCAGGCAAGAGTACTGGGGTGGGGTGCCATTGCCTTCTCCAACCAGTTCTTTGTAAATATAGACAAAACCATTCTAAAATTTATATAGAAAACATAGGTCTTAAAGTAGCTAAAGTCATCTTTAAAAAGAAGAAAATGGGAGGAATCACTTTACCCGTATTAAGGCCTACTAGCTATAGTAAACCCACTCCAGTACTCTTGCCTGGAAAATCTCATGGACGGAGGGGCCTGGTAGGCTATAGTCCGTGGGGTTGCGAAGAATCAGACACGACTTCACTTTCATTTTTCACTTTCATGCATTGGAGAAGGAAATGACAACCCACTCCAGTGTTCTTTCCTGGAGAATCCCAGGGACACCGGAGCCTGGTGGGCTGCCATGTATTGGATCACACAGAGTCGGACACGATTGACATGACTTAGCAGCAGCAGCAGCAGCAGCTATAGTAATCAAGCTACAGTAGTTAAGAGTAAAGATAGTGTGGTATTCGAAGAGAGACACAAAGATCAGTGGAACAGAATAGACATCCCTGAAATAGGCCCACAAAATTACACCCAACTGATTTTCAACAGTGATGCAAAAGCAGTTTAATGGATGAATGATAGCCTTTTCAAGAAGAAGTGCTGAAGCTACTGGGACATCCCTGGGCAAACAAAACCAAACCTTGTCCTAAGTCTCTTATCTAAGATAAAAACAGTAATAAAATTAAGTGCTGGTGAAATGTGGGGAAATTGCTGATGGGAATTTAAAATTATATAACCACTCCTGAAAACATTTTGGCAGTTTCTAAAAAACACTAACTATGCTACCTCCATGAACCCCAACAATTATACTCTTAGGCATTTATCCTAGAAAAATTAAATCTTACAATCACACACACACAAACACCCTGAACAAAATGTTCATAGAGCCTTATTCATAGTAGCCAAAAAGTGGAGACAACACAAATATTCTTTAATTGGTGAATGGCTAAACAAACTGTGGTACCTCTATGCCATGAAATAATACTCAACAATTCAAAGGAACATTGATACATACAACAACCTGGATGAAATTCCAGAGAATTATGCTCAGTGAAAAAGTAGCCAATCTTCAAATATACACTATATGAATTATTTTATATGACATTCTTGAAATTATAAAAATACAGAACAGGTTAGTGGTTGCCAGGCCTTAAGAAGGAGATGGAGGCAGGAAAGAAATGGCTGTGACTATGAAAGGACATTAGGGATCCTTGTGGAAATATTCTACATCTTAATTGTATAAGATGTTACTGTCCTCATTGATATTGACATTATACAGCTTTTCAAGATGTTACTATTGAAGAAACCTGGATGAAAGGTACATGGTCTCTCTGTGTTATTTCTTACAACTGTGTGAATCTACAGTTATTTCAAAATAAAGTTTAATGTTTAAAAAAGATGAAACTTACCTTAACTATTTTCTTAAAGGTGATAGTCACACCTGTGTATGAGAGATAAAACTAAATTAAGTTAAACAAGATAAATTCAGTGGGTAACCTGTAAAACATAAGTTACACAAAATCAACAGACTTAGAAAGTTGAAAGAATCTATCACCTAAGGCAACAGGACTGTAAATTGAAAACTGGAGTTCTAGAACAAATTTCTTAAAGTCTAAGCTAATTGCTTCATCAACAAGTCACAAAATCTTCAGAATTCTACGGTAAAATAAACTTTGAAGTTTGAAGTTCAGAGAAGAGCTTTTTATGAACCAAGGTAGACAATGTGTTAAAGAAATGCTGTATTTTGAGACAAACTTCTGGAATGCTAATGTGAACTGGAAAGGACTAACATCTCTTTCAATTCACAGCTGATTCAGGTGACAGTCTTTCAATAGTTCCTTCACATTTTTAGAGTCTCTTCCTAAATTAAGATTTTTTAAATATAGTATAATAAATTTCTATCTAAACCCTGACAGTGACAGAATGTGAAATCATTTCCCCAAAGGTCAGGATTCAAGAAAGGTAGGGGCAGGGAGGAGGGAATTTACCTACCAATGAAAGGCAGTGTTTGGTGATGGTAAGAGAATTAGCAATAAGAAACTAGGATATGGGGAAAAGAGCTTGGATTTTACAGGAAGAAATACCTAGGTTCAAATCCAAATTCTTCTACTGCTATGGTCAAATAAATTTAGGCAATTTACATCTGACTTTCAGTTTTCACCTGCAAAATGATCATACTATCAAATATTTCAAAGAATTTAAAGGATTTGGAACATAATAGTCACTTGCTAAATGGTATATATTATTTTTTCACCTGTACAAGTATATGATAGGATACATATGAGAAGCAGAATTGTTGGATCAGTGAATGAGCATATTTACTTTTGATATAACTGCAAGATTATCCTTTAAACCAGATATACTTATTTACCCAAAATGTAGGAAAATGTCCATTATCTCACAGTCTGGTCATTTTTGTTTTTGTTAATTTGATGTACAAAAATAATATGCCATTGATATTTTAATTTGCATATTCCTGAGAATTAATGAGTGAACAGTTTCCATGTGTTTATTACCCATTTGTATTTTTGTTATTTGACTGTTTATAGTCTCTGCTCATATTTTCAAATTGGGTTGTGTCTGTGCTTATTTATGTGTGAAAATGCTTTTTATATTTTAATTTTTATTTTTTAGTTTGTTTTGCTTTACAATACTGTATTCATTTTGCTATACATTGACATGAATCAGCCACGAATGTACACGAGTTACTAATCCTGAACCGCCCTCCCTCCTCCTGCCCCATACCAGCTATCTGGATCACCCCCATGCACCAGTCCCAAGGTTGGTAATCACCAGGCTGATTACTTTATCAATAACCTCAGATATGCAGATGACACCACCCTTATGGCAGAAAGTGAAGAGGAACTAAAAAGCTTCTTGATGAAAGTAAAAGAGGAGAGTGAAAAAGTTGGCTTAAAGCTCAACATTCAGAAAAACGAAGATCATGGCATCTGGTCCCATCACTTCATGGGAAATAGATGGGGAAACAGTGGAAACAGTGTCAGACTTTATTTTGGGGGACTCCAAAATCACTGCAGATGGTGATTGCAGCCATGAAATTAAAAGATGCTTACTCCTTGGAAGGAAAGTTATAACCAACCTAGATAGCATATTGAAAAGCAGAGAAATGACTTTGCCAACAAAGTCCGACTAGTCAAGACTATGGTTTTTCCAATGGTCATGTATGGATGTGAGAGTTGGACTGTGCAGAGCGCCAAAGAATTGATGCTTTTGAACTGTGGTGTTGGAGAAGTCTCTTGAGAGTCCCTTGGATTTCAAGGAGTTCCAACCAGTCCATTCTAAAGGATATCAGTCCTGGGTGTTCTTTGGAAGGAATGATGCTGAAGCTGAAACTCCAGTACTTTGGCCACCTCATGTGAAGAGTTGACTCATTGGAAAAGACTCTGATGCTGGGAGGGATTGGGGGCAGGAGGAAAAGGGGATGACAGAGGATGAGATGGCTGGATGGCATCACTGACTTGATGCACAGGAGTTTGGGTGAACTCCGGGAGTTGGTGAGGACAGGGAGGCCTGACGTGCTGCGATTCATTGGGTTGCAAAGTCGGACATGACTCAGCGAATGATCTGATCTGATCTGATCACCTTGATTGATTTGCAAATATTGAAGAATACTTGCATCTTGAGGGTACCTTGGACTGCAAGGAGATCCAACCAGTCCATCCTAAAGGAGATGAGTCCTGGGTGTTTTTGGAAGGACTGATGTTGAAGCTGAAACTCCAATACTTTGGCCACCTGTCACGAAGAGCTGACTCATTGGAAAAGACCCTGATGCTGGGAAAGATTGAGGGCAGGAGGAGAATGGGACGACAGAGGATCAGATGGTTGGATGGCATCACCAAGTCAATGGGCATGGGTTTGGGTGGACTCCGAGAATTGGTGATGGACAGGGAGTCCTGGCATGCTGCAGTTGGTGGAGTTGCAAAGAGTTGGACATGAATGAGCAACTAAACTGAACTGAACTTGCATCCCTGGGATAAAGCCCACTTGGTCATGATATATGATCTTTTTAATATGTTTTTGGATTCTGGTTGCTAGAACTTGGTTAAGGATTTTTGCATCTGTGTTCATTAGTTATATTGGTCTGTAGTTTTCATTTTTTTGGCATCTTTGTCTGGTTTTGGCATTAGGGTGATGGTGGCCTCATAGAATGAATTTGGAAGTTTACTTTCCTTTGCAGTTTTATGGAAGAGTTTGAGTGGGATAGGTGTTAGTTCTTTTCTAAATATTTGGTAGAATTCATCTGTGAAGCCATCTGGTCCTGGGCTTTTCCTTGCTGGAAGGTTTCTGATTATGGTTTCAATTTCTGTGCTTGTGATGGGTGTGTTAAGATTTTCTATTTCTTCCTGATTCAGTTTTGGGAAGTTATACTTTTCTAAGATTTCATCCATTTCTTCCAAGTTGTCCATTTTATTGGCATATAGTTGCTGATAGAAGTATCTTATGATCCTTTGTATTTCTGTGTTGTCTGTTGTGATTTTTCCATTTTCATTTCTAATTTTGTTTGTTTGATTCTACTCCATTTGTTTCTTGATGAGTCTGGCTAATGGTTTGTCTATTTTATTTATCTTCTCGAAGAACCAGCTTTTAGCTTCGTTGATTTTCGCTATGGTCTCTTTTGTTTCTTTTGCATTTATTTCTGCCCTAATTTTTGTGATTTCTTTCCTTCTACTCTCCCTGAGGTTCTTCATTTCTTCCTTTTTAGTTGCTTTTGGTGTAGAGTTAGGTTATTTATTTGATTTCTCTCCTGTTTCTTGAGGTAGGCTTGTATTACTATGAACCTTGCCCTTAGCACTGCTTTTACTGAATCCCATAGGTTTTGAGTTGTTGTGTTTTCATTTTCATTTGTTTCTATGCATATTTTGATTTCTTCTGTGATTTGTTGGTTATTCAGAAGTGTGTTGTTTAGCTTCCATATGTTTGTAATTTTAATAGTTTTTTTTTCCTGTATTTGACATCTAATCTTAATGCATTGTGATCAGAAAAGATGCTTGAGATGATTTCAGTTTTTTAAAGAAATTATCAAGGCTAGATTTGAGGCCCAGGATGTGATGATCTATCTTGGAGAAAGTCCCATGTGCACTTGAGAAAAAGGTGAAATTCATTGTTTTATGGTGAAATGTCCTATAGATATCAATTAGGTCTAACTGATCCATTGTATCATTTAAAGTTTGTGTTTCCTTGCTAATTTTCTGTTTAGTTGATCTATCCATAGGTGTGAGTGGGATATTAAAGTGTCCCACTATTATTGTGTTACTGTTAATTTCCCCTTTTGTATTTTTTAGCATTTGCCTTACATATTGCCATGCTCCTATGTTGGGTGCATATATAATTGTTATATCTTCTTCTTGGATTGATCCTTTGATCATTATGTAGTGTCCTTCTTTGTATCTTTTTATGGCCTTTATTTCAAAGTCTATTTTATCTGATGTGTGTATTGCTACTCCTGCTTTCTTTTGGTCTCCATTTGCATGAAATATCTTCTTCCAGCCTTTCACTTTCAGTCTGTATGTGTCCCTAGGTTTGCGATGGGTCTCTTGTAGACAAAATATATAAGGGTCTTGTTTTTGTATCCATTCAGCCAGTCTCTGTCTTTTGGTTGGGGCATTCAACCCATTTACATTTAAGGTAATTATTGATACATATGATCCCATTGCCATTTACTTTGTTGTTTTGGGTTTGAGTTTGTAAACCTTTTCTGTGTTTCTTGTCTAGAGATGATCCTTTAGCATTTGTTGAAGAGCTGGCTTGGTGGTGCTGAATTATCTGAGCTTTTGCTTGTCTGTAAAGCTTTTGATTTCTCCTTCATATTCGAATGAGATCCTTGCTGGGCACAGTAATCTGGGCTGTAGGTGTTTCTTTCATCACTTTAAGTATGTCCTGCAATTCCCTTCTGAGTTGAAGAGTTTCTATTGAAAGATCAGCTATTATCCTGATGGGGATCCCCTTGTGTGTTATTTGTTGTTTTTCCCTTCCCGCTTTTAATATTTGTTCTTTGGGTTTGATCTTCATTAATTTGATTAATATGTGTCTTTGGGTGTTTTGCCTTGGGTTTATCCTGTTTGGGACTCCCTGGGTTTCTTGGTTTGGGGTGGCTATTTCCTTCCCCATTTTAGGGAAGTTTTCAACTATTATCTCCTCAAGTATTTTCTCATGGCCTTTCTTTTGGCCTTCTTCTTCTGGGACTCCTATGATTCGAATGTTGGGGCATTTAACATTGTCCCAGAGATCTCTGAGGTTGTCCTCATTTCTTTTAATTCTTTTTTCCTCTCTGCTTCATTTATTTCCACCATTATATCTTCCACCTCACTTATCCTATCTTCTGCCTCAGTTATTCTACTGTTGGTTCCCTCCAGAGTGCTGTTGATCTCAGTAATTCATTATTGATTGACTCTTTTTTATTTCTTCTAGGCCCTTGTTAAACTTTCCTTGCATCTTCTCAATCCTTGTCACCAGACTGTTTATCTGCAACTCCATTTTGTTTTCAAGATTTGGAATCATTTTTACTATCATTATTCTGAATTCTGAATTCTTTTTCAGTTAGACTCCCTATCTCCTCCTCTTTTGTTTGGATTGGTGGGCTTTTATCATGTTCCTTTACCTGATGAATATTTCTCTGCCTTTTCATTTTGTTTAGGTTGCTGTGTTTGGGGTGGCCAGAATTTCTGTATGCTGGAAGTTTGTGGTTCCTCTTTATTCTAGAGGTTCCTCCCTGTGGATGGTGTTGGACAAGTGACTTTTCAAGGTTTCCTGGTTAGGGAAACTTGCATCGGTTTTCTAGTGGGTGGAGCTGGATCTCTTTTCTCTGGAGTGCAATGACGTGTTCAGTAGTGAGTTTTGAGGTGTCTATGGGTTTGGTGTCACTTTTGGCTGCCTGTATTTTTGTGCTCATGGTTATGTTCCTGGTTTGTTGGAGAATTAGCTTGGTATGTCTTGCTCTGAAAATTGTTGGCTCTTGGGTGGAGGTTGGTTTCAGTGTAGGTATGGAGGCTTTTGGATGAGCTTTTGTCAATTAATAGTCCCTGGAGTCAGGAGTTTTCTGGTGTTCTCAAGTTTTGGATTTAGGCCTCCTGCCTCTGGCTTTCCATCTTATGCTTATAGTAGCCTCAAGACTTCTGCATCCATACAGCTTCGATGATAAGATTTCTAAGTTAATGGTGAAAAGATTCTCCACAGTAAGGGACACCCAGAGAGGTCCACAGAGTTACATGAAGAAGAGAAGAGGGAGGAGGGAGATAGAGGTGACCAGGAGGAGAAGAGGGGGAATCAAAAAGGAAGAGAGCAGTCTAGCCCGTAATATATTCCCTATATGCTCTCCACAGTCTGGAACACTCAAAGAGGTTCATGGAGTTCCATAGAGAAGTGAAGAGGGAGAAAGGAGATGTGATCAGGAGGAGAGGAGGGGGAGCCAAAAGGAGAGAGACCAGTCTAGCCTGTGCTCAGTTCCCTAAGTTTTCTCCATAGTTCAGAACACCCAAAGAGATTAACAGAGTTAAGTAGAGGAGAGAAGGGGGAGGGAGGAGATAGAGGTGACCTGGGGGAGAAAAAAGGAGAGTCAAAAGGGGAGAGAGCAATCAAACCAGTAATCACACTCCTAAGTAAAAATGGGTACTGAAGATTGGATTCTTAAAGGTATAGAATTGATAACAAATACCAAAAAGCAAAGATTAAAAATCTAAAGTAGAGGTTAGACTCTCAAAAATGCAATATTAAAACATAAAAAACCAAATTGCAAAAGTTATATATAAAAAATATGAAATCTGCTTTAAAAATAAGGTTTTTTTCAAAGTAATGGAAGGTTTTAAAAATGAAAATTAAAGGAGTAATAAAGAACTTAAAAATAAAAAAATTTTAATTTAACAATGATANAAAGTAGAGGTTAGACTCTCAAAAATACAATATTAAAACGTAAAAAACCAAATTGCAAAAGTTATATATAAAAAATATGAAATCTGCTTTAAAAATAAGGTTTTTTTCAAAGTAATGGAAGGTTTTAAAAATGAAAATTAAAGGAGTAATAAAGAACTTAAAAATAAAAAAATTTTAATTTAACAATGATAATAGCAAAATATTTCTAGGAATTACTCTGGAGCTGTTGAGTGCAGTGTGTGGTCAGTTGAGTTTCAGATAGTTCCTTGTTCCACCTTATACTTCTTTTCAAG
>SJYA01000383.1:26363-118089 GCA_006410615.1 Neotragus moschatus
TTTTTTTTTTTTTTTTTTTTGAGGGAGGCGGGGAGCAGGGAGGTAATCTAGAATCCTTATTATGTATACATTAAATTTGATGTGCCTATTATATAGGACTGCAAGAAGAGCCAACCAGTCTATTCTAAAGGAGATCAGCCCTGGGTGTTCTGCAAAGAGATGGTGTCATTTTCTCTAAATGAGTTGGAAGTGTACATGCATCTTATGATATTTTCAAAGCACCATTGTCTTACACTGCAGCTTTCATTGTGTGGTAGTAGGCACATCAGATAAAAATTTAGAATGCCTAGGATTTAATCTGGTAATTTAGGGCAATAACTTCAACTGCAGATTCTTATGTAAAAGAGAGAGTAGGTCTTGATTATCTCTAAAGTGTCTTTTGGGCTTCCCAGGTGGTGCTAGTGGTTAAGAATCTGCCTACCAATGCCAGAGACGCAGAGATGTGGGTTCAGTCTCTGGGTTGGGAAGATCCCCTGGAGCAGGAAATGACACCCTACTCCAGTATTCTAGCCTGGAAAATTCCATGGGCATAGGAGCCTGGCAGGCTACAGAGCAGGGGGCCACAAAGAGTTGGACATGATTGAGCACACACACATACAAAGTGTCTTCCATCTCCAAAAATTCAGTGTTTCTGTAATTTTCCTGAACACCTTGATTTAGCATAAAGTGTTTCCTTAGGCAGTAGTTACCCATTTAACAATTACAGGTTGAGAGTCATTGAAATTGTTGTTTCAATATAATATCAGATGTCACTTATTATCTAAAGCATTTCACAACCTTTTTTTAATATAAATTTATTTTAATTGGAGGTTAATTACTTTACAATATTTTATTGGTTTTGCCACACATCAACATGAATCCGCCACAGGTATACACGTGTTCCCCATCCTGAACCCTCCTCCCTCCTCCCTCCCCATACCATCCCTCTGGGTCCTCTCAGTGCACGAGCCTTTTAAAAGTAGATTAGGGACTTCCCCCGTGGTCCAGTGGTTAAGAATCCTCCTTCCAATACAGGGGATGTGGGTTCCACACCTGGTCAGGGAACTAAGATCTGACAGCCACGGGGCTACTGAGTCTGCTTGATGCAATGAAGATCCCACATGCTGTAACTAAGACTTGATGCAGCCAAATAAATAATTTAAGAAAAATAAAACTAGATTAAATTTGTTTTAACAGTTCTGTTTTCTTTTCTACTTTTGTTTCTGCTTAAAGTTGCTGAGAAAAAAAAAGTTACTGAGCATTATTTTGGTTTTACAGATTCGATAGAGAGAGTATTGTAGTGTCAGGGAAGTGAAGATTATTATATATGTCTGATATAATCTTCTTTTGATTATTACCAAATTACAGTAGTTATGAGGAAAATATTTCTTTAGTTTTTAAAATGTTTAATGTCTTTAATAACTATTGAATGAGTAAAATTATCTTGGGAAATATCCTTTCATTACAAGCAGTCTAAAATTAAAACTTCTCTTTTTATAAGGTGATTTTCTCACCAAAAGAATACATTTCACCGTGTTTCAAACCAGAATATACAGAATTCAAACCAGCATATCAGGTGAGTCCTGAGTTTTCTTATCCCAATAGCAATTATACTTAATAATAGGTTTCTCTAATACTTTGTGTAATTCAGTGGTTCCAAAACCAGACTACCCATTGGAAACACTCACCTATCTTTACAAAAATACACATTCCCAGGTCCCACCTCTGACCTAATAAATCTCAATTTGGAAATGGAGCCTGGAATTTGTATTAAAAAAAAAAACAGGGATTCTGATGCTGTCGCCTAGGTATCAATTAACATTTGAAAACTATATGAACTAAAACAAATACTAGGTTGATTATTTCACATTTTGCCTTTTAAACTGAATAATGGAGTATGAACAAAGAGTTTGATTAAGAGACTTCATTTTGAAAGGCTATTTCAATAATAGAATAGCCTAATCTCAGAGCTACAAAATTGCCTGTAACTATTACACTGACATTTCACTGTACTTTGGAACTTTTTGTACTGTTTTCTACAGTTTCTGCGGGAGGCATATATGATATTTATCAAACAGCAAGATTCTACTGTAACATACTAAGGACATCATTGTTTAAATTCTCAATGACCTATGCTCCCCAAATCAATCTTTAGAGAATACTTTGGATGGAATATCTATTACTTGCTTTGCATTTTAAAAAAGTTACCCCCATTGCTACTAAAATATTTATATGGATAGGACTTAGATTATGATGTTAGCTTTTGTCTACGCAAATTCAGCTAACACTGGAAATGAAGTTCTTAAAGAAAAACTATTGATGAGTGCCTTTTAAGTGTTCAAAATCTTTCAGATAGCAAAAAGCTCTTGAACACAACTTAGTATAAGAATTAGGAATTTGAAAAATTTGCACTATGATTCTCATTATTATTCCAACTTTAAATATTTTAAAATAATTAAAGTTGGTTTTCTCTTGGTAAAAAGGTAGGAAGATGAATAAATTGGAAGATTGCTCAAAGACAATTAAGTGGAAATTTTATTATAAATTTCAAATGTTTCAGAATTTCTTACCTTTTTTTAAATATTATAATTCCAGAAATTCAACATCAAGAATGGTTTTGATCCTTTTCTAAGGAATATAAACAACAGAATGTCAGTTCAAAAAAGGAAAGACCAAGATATGCTCAAATGTAGAAATATTTTAAGTACAGAGATTATAGAGCATGAAGATCAAGATCCTCCTTATCCAACACATTCAAAAACTGCAAGACCTGCTAGTAAAACCTGGCCCCATAATCTTGACATCATTTCAATAAAGGCTTTAGACAATAAGAATAAGTTAGCTAGTGATCCTGGTATCACCACAGTAAAGACTTCAGACCCTAAGAATAATGTGGCCCATGATCCAGGTATCATCACAATAAAGACTCTAGACACTAGGAATAATTTAGCTCATCATCCTAGTATCACCACAATAAAGACTTTAGACACTAAGAATATGTTACAAGAAAGACTACCACATGTTTCCTTACCAGACTTTGAGGGAGACTCATCAGTGACTGGAAAAGTAAATGTACATAAATGTCGCCTCTCAAAATCATTAAGTCTTACTTCCCACATAGAAAATTTAAAACAATCAATGGTGCTCAAGTCAATTTTAAGTAAAAATCTGCAAGACCTTTCAGACAGATTATTTTCTACACCAGGTGTTTCTATGGACCCTGAAGCAAGAAAGAAAAGTTACAGTTCTCCACTTCTGGTTATCCATGATGAACAACCAAGTAGTTTGGCAGATAAAGTATTTGAAAAAATTCAAGATTTAAGTAACCGGCTTTCGGAAGGAGGCATTTTAAATTCAAAGTCTCTTTTAAGTCAAATAATTAAAAATATTCCCCCAGATTCACTTTCAGAAAGCAGACCAGGAAATTCTCCTGAGGCAGAAGAGGAACCTGTCTCTGAAAAACACTTACAGCCTGGTGAGATAGATTTTCCAATTAAAAAAAAGAATAGTTTCAAAAAGAAACATTCAAAAAGTGAAATATCTAGCTCCAAACCAGATTTGAATAGCCTTGTATATGATTATGTTATAAAGCAAATATTCACTGCACCGATCTTCTCAGAGTTGGAGAGAGGAGTGAAAGAAGTGAGTGAAACACAGATAGACTCGCAGAAGCAGTCACCCACAGCTTGGGAGAGTTCGCTCTCTTCCAGTGTTCTAGTTCCCCACTATGAAGAAAGCAATAATGAAATAGAATTTCCACCAGCCAATTCTGTTATAAGCCAGATAATACAGGCATTTCCTGTAGATACTCTTTTAGAATCAGGGATAATCAAAGTTATAGAATTAGATAAAGAATACCAGAAAGGTTTTTTGCTGGATACAGAGACAGCTTTTGCTGAAGAAAAGCCAAAGGATTCCACAGAGTATTATTCAGAAATCAGAGGCAAAGCAGAACCTTTTTCAGACCAGAATTCAGCCATCATTCACCAAGAAACCACTTCTTCTTTTAAAAGAGTTGAATTCATAGACAAAGGCCAAAATACATCCCCACATGATTCAAAATACCAGTCGACATCAGATAAAAAATCAGATTTGCCAAGTAATGGTCAGAGACTTGATAGAGAAGAAAATGATACAAGTTCTACTTTAGAAAACTTAAGTACCTCATTAATGGGTAAATTTAATGACTCTGATGTAATAATGTTAAAATCTTTTTTGAAAAACATATTTAACTTTTTTTTCAAATATAATCAATCTGAAAACAGACCACCAGAAAAAGAATTAGAAAGACTAATTCAACATCCTTTTCCAAATAAGACAGAAGACCTTGAAGAAATTGAAGAGAATTTTGATAAAGCAGATAAATTGGACAGAAAACCTGTTTTGAATCCAAAGCTGCGTATATTTCTAGAAGAACTCTCAGAGTCAGAAATAAAAAATTTAAAATCTGAATTAAGTAAACATGTCCAGCATTACCTTGTAGAAAAGCTTTCAGAATCAGGACATATCACCAAAGAAGACTTACCAAAAATCTACCAAAATCTGTATTTGATGAATGAGAAAGTAGAACCAAAAGGACAAAATATTTTTCTGGAGAAATATTCAGAAACTGTAAAAGAAATCATGTCTTTTGTAAATAATTTTAATCATCATTTCATAGATAAACATTTGGAAATAAAACTAAGATCTTTTTTAAATGAAATTCTCCAAAACTATTTCCTGAAAAACCTTTCAGACAACAGTTTATTTAAAGAGAAAGAATCTGACCCTATGTGCTCAAAAGGGTGCTCTTCTTTAAAAACTCAAAGTGCCTCAATATCTTTCCAGGAGTTAGGACAAGATACATCAAGCAGGAGTTTTGGCAGTAGACTTGAAATAAACATGAAATATCCCTTAAATAAATCTCTACAAAGCTATCTTATAGCTTTATCAGAAAATGAAATCTTAGATCTAAAAGCTGATTTAAGCAAACACCTCCAGAGCCTTTTTATAGAAAAACTGTCAAAATCAGGACTAATCAGAGAAAGGCAATTAGAGGGGATAAGTCAGCACATAAATTTGGTTAATTTTAGTTCCACACCACTAAAATGTATAAAGCCAGATTTGTCTTTAAGAGATGAAAATCAGTTTGTGGCAGAGCACTCAGAAAAGCAAAATAAATATTCAAAAATTGCTCAGAAAACCACTTTACAAAAACTTCCTGAGGATAGACTTGTAGAAACAGAGTTGACCAAAAAGGAAGAAAAAGAAGTTTTTTCCTTAGAAAATATTAAAGAAAATCCACTAATAATTCAGGAACAGAAAAGACATTCTCAAGAAGCTAAAATACCGAGATTAATTAAAGTACAACCCTGTTCCAACAAAAACACTCAGGTGATTCCACTAAATAAGTCTTCAGAAAGACAGACAGATACAGTGCCTAAGAAAAAAAAGAAAGAACATGGTTTCATGCAGTTTCCTCATGAAGAAAATTTTGAATTTAAAACAGAGACTCAAGACCAACATAATTGGAGTGGTAAATCAAAAATAACTCAATCAAAGGCTTGCTTTGAAAAGACACTAAAAATGAAGTCTCTTGACAAAAAGGATCACAATAATACCAGTAAGTTGATGGTACAGGAAAAACCTGAAGCAGTATTGTCACCATATCAAAGAATTCCTAATTGCAAGATGCCAAATGAAGATGAGGAATATGTAAACAAATTCACTTTTCCTTCCAGGCAAAATAATAATCTAACTTGCCTCAATTCAGAGGCTGGAGAGAAATCAAAGTTAGAAGACCAGTATCATCAGAGATTGAAAGGAAATAACAACAATAATAAAAAACAACATTTAGAAATATTTGCACATTACAAAGAAGAAATACAAACCCTTTACACCAAACCAAACGAACTTTGCAACGAAAAATACGCCTGGGTGCCTGAGTCACAATTGCTTAAAATTTTGATAGCTGAGAAAAACTCAAAACCATCTCTCTTCCCAGAAGTACTAAAGAAAGAAAATCCAAAGCCCAAAGTCCGAAAAGAAAGAGATTGTGTCAGCAAACAAAAAAAGTCTTTTAACAAGATAGTTAGTGTATTACCAACTATACCGCCCAGCACAGGAATCCATCTAAGAAAATCTGTTCCAAGGACATTGCTTCACTGGACTGCAAGAAGAACTATACATGTAATAATATTTTTCTAAATCTTTTATTTCTTTATTTGGCAAAGTTCTTTAGATAAGGTAGAGTGTATGTGTCTTCATGCAAGTATGTGTGTAACCTTAATTGCCCTAAAATATACAGACCAAATTTAAAAAAATTCTGACATTCAGATATCACCTTGCCTCACTCTAAAGGTAGTCAGAAAATCAAGGGACTGTTAACATACTTAGTGCCTTTGTATAAAATAGATAAAAGGGACACCCCCCCCACCCCCCGGCCCAGATCATGAATTAGAAAAAATACTCTTTCCTCCAGGCCAACTCCAGGCTGACAGAGCCTGTGCAGGGTACACAGTTATGTGTATGTCAGCCGTTTCAGCCCTGACTGACTGCTCAGCCAGGGACTGTCATGCAGCCACAACCTGTGCAACCACGGGCAGTGGCTGTATACTACAGAAAGGCTGGGATTGTCTTTTCATGCAGATATAAGTATATAGTCTTTTTTCAGATCGCCTAATTTTCTTTGTTTTCAAAACAAATATGAAGCTCCTATTACATGCCAGTTATTCTTCTAAGTCTTAGAGATATGCAGAATTTGGTCTCTTGAATTATGAATTACAGTTTAATTTAGCTTCTACTCTTTTCTTTTTTCCATCACCACCCCTCTGCCTTGTGCTGAGAAACAATGGGAATTCAAATCTATTTTTGATACTAACATAAAGCAATTAGGAAGGTACCTCTGCTACCTGACTTTATACAAACCATTCAAAAGCAGAGTTAAAATCTAGGAATGGAAGGCACTTATTTTAATTTTCTGGAACATTGCTCTTCTCTGTTAGTATATACAAATAGGCATGACCTACAGTTGGGAAAACACAAATTCTAAAATGACATAATATTGATAATTTAACATGCATAACTATCTTTGAATGAGAAAACAGAAAGCAATTAGCTTTAGTAAATAGTAAGGCAAATCAGTCGCAGGGTAAATATTATCAACATAGCTTATTCTCTCAACTTTGGATTTCTCTTTTCTAAATTCAGTAATTTAATGATTATGTGTGTGCGTGTATAGGAAAAAGGAAGTAAAAGGTGTTCATAGTTTTTGGAGAGGAAAGACTTTCTGAAGTTCCTTCAGATAAGTGGAGTCTTTAAAATCACTTTTCCAAACAAAATAAGAAGTTATGTTTATGTTTGTGTTCAGTTCAGTTCAGTCTCTCAGTCGTGTCTGATTCTGTGCAACCCCATGAATCGCAGCGTGCCAGGCCTCCCTGTCCATCACCAACTCCCGGAGTTCACTCAGACTCACGTCCATCGAGTCAGTGATGCCATCCAGCCATCTCATCCTTGGTCATCCCCTTTTCCTCCTGCTGCCAATCCCTCCCAGCATCAGAGTCTTTTCCAATGAGTCAACTCTTCGCATGAGGTGGCCACAGTACTGGTTGTGTTAGGTTGCCCTATTTCTTCTTGGTCCTGCCTAAGTTCTTACTTGCCAGCTGTATTAATCTACTCCCACCTTCTCACCAGATCAAAGCAGGCTTATTCCCTTGGGGTGGCCATTCCCTTGGGGTGCAAGGTTTTAAGTGACAAACTGCTCAAACTCCAAAGTTTATGCTAATCTGAGAAATGACTAACTCCATACCCTCCTATGGGTACATATAGATTATTATATTTTTAATATAGTCATATTATACAGATTTGAAGAAAAAGGAAAACAAAGACCATAATCCCACCACCCTAAAACAACCATCATTTAAAAAAAATTATGGCATATTTCCTTCCAGTTACTTTCTTAAATGTAAAATTTTAGTCTCAAAATATACATAAAAATTATTAATATTTCAGACTCAATGGACATCAGTTTGAGCACTCTGGGAGACAGTGAAGGACAGGGAAGCCTGGCATCCTGCAGTCATGAGGTTGCAAAAAGCCAAACATGACTTAGCCACTGAATAACAACAAAAATCACAATAAACATAACCATATTGATGCTGAGCTCTGCATGTGTGTGTATGTATATATCAAAGAAGGTGTTCATTTTTAAAGAATGTTTAGATGATTTAAAAAGTGAAATGAGTTCATAATTTATATTTGGGGTTGGGGAAGAGCTAATTTAGAGAATTAAAGGAAGGCTGGCTTTGCCTAGGAGTCTGACCCTTGATGACGGCTCCCTTAAGATTTCTGCTTTCCAGCTTCATATCTTGCATCTCTTTTGAAACAATAGATTTTTTGAAATAATAAGATTATTTAAAGTATGGTTTCTGTGGTATCTGATGGCAGGTGTTGACTGTAGGGTCTGAATTTAGTGACCATCTATAAAACATTTGAATGCTCTCATTCTTTGTTGCTATTGTAAACTTTAGTCCTTGTAAATCTAAAATGTACTCTTAAGAAATCTAACTCACCAACTTGATCTTTTATTTTAATGTTTAGGATTGTTCGGATAGATTTGAGGAATTACATGTGACTTCATTTAAGCATCTTGAAAATACAAAATCAAGAGCAAGGCTTTTAGAAAAAAGCCCAGATGATAGCCATAATCAGTTCAAACGCTTTGCAAGACCATATACTGCTCCAGAGGTTAACAAAAGAGGAGAAAGCTACACTGGAAACTTTACAAGTCCTCGATTGGTTTCAGCAGGCTTAGTTCATATAAATGATTCGATCCCAGAGTATGAAACCCATAAAATGCGGCCAAAAAAAAAAGTTAAAAGAGAATATTGAAAAATGTTCACTCATTTGTGATATTATCCAAATGTTAAACAGTTCAGAATGATATGTGAGGCCAAAAGAATAGCATTTCTCCAATTAGCAAAATGGTTTGGAGATCAGTCCTTTTTGTGTGATAGGAATCAGTAACCAAATTTCATCTTGTTAGAACCATTTTGTTTTAATTAAAATCAAAAAGAAACACTTTTGATGTAAATGTGTTTTTGTTTATGAACCTTAGGGAACAAACTCAGAAATATGTATTCATTAGTACAGTTTTATTTCCTAGCTTTTCCCCTTTCCACTATTCTGTTATTTCCCAGATCTTTGCTATGCTCTAAATTATCCCTGATCACCCAGTTTCAGGGTCTCTATTTGCAGTTATGTATGTTTAGTCTTTGATATGAATATAGTTTAACTCTTGAGCTCTAGATTCAATAGTATGCAACTCCCTGGGCCTGTAGAACATCTATTAATTTCAATATCTGACACTATAGCTTTTTACACTATAAAGATAATAAAAAAAAAAACAGGTTTAATAGTACTAAGACCTGAGGCATCCAATACACTGGAGTGACTTTCTGAAAGTCACTATGAAACAGCCTCTTTGATAACACAGAACTCAGGAAGAAACTGTATAAAACAGAAACTGCATTAAAGTATCTAGTTAATCAGCATAGGATTTAAACCAAGAGACTGGTTCTATTCTTAACAAATAAAATGTGTGAATATTGTTAAACTTTGGTTTACTCTTGAAAAGTAAGAATTTCAATTTATAGAATTTTTGTCAGTTTCCATTTTCTACCATAAATCATAAAGTCTATGGGGTTCAAATAGAATTGGCTGATAGAAAACATTAATTCCTGATCACTCATTTAATAGCATAATCAAAGTAGTAATTTTGGGAGGGAGACCAAGAATTTCTAGCAATTCTCAAAGTTGCCAGTGTATGTATCAATCAGAGTATGACTGGGAAAGCACAAATACCCTTGGATCTTCCAAGTAGAAGGAACATAGGGAATTGGTTTCATGGGTAATGGAAAACAAGGCTAAGAAACTAAAAGGGATGATGTGGCAATCCAGAGATTGGCAAGAGAAGAAAATACCACCCCTCAGAACATCGGGAAGAAGTGTTGTGACCCAAGTCCTAGAGCCAGAAGTCAAAGAAGATACAACCAGTGAGAGACACAAGAAACAGGGGAGTGGGGCAAGGAGTGAGAATTGTTCTCTCTCCTACTGCCCTCTGAAAGTGTTAGCTGCTCAGCCATGTTCAACTCTTTGCAGCCCCATGGGCTGTAGCCTCATCCATGGAGTTCTCCAGATAAGAATACTGGAGTGGGTTGCCATTCCCTTCTCCAGGGAATCTTCCCAACCAAGGGATTGAACCTGGATCTCCCGTGTTGCAGTCAGATTCTTTACCGTCTGAGCCATCAGGGAAGTCCTGGAAACTGGGAGAGTGAAGGAGCATGGGAGGTTTAGTTTCCAGTGAGGCAGAGCAGGGGAAGCATGGAGGAATGTATTTGACAGCTAAGAGGCAACTAAACACTTATGGAGAAAACCATTGATCTAGCATGCAGTAAGGCCTTCCCTGGTAGCTGAGCCAGTAAAGAGTCTGCCTGCAGTACAGGAGACCCTGGTTTGACTCTTGGGTTGGGAAGATCCCCTGAAGGGATAGATTACCCACTCAAGTATTCTTGGGCTTCCCTGATGAGCTCAGACGGTAAAGAATCCATGTGCAATGCAGGAGACCTGGGTTGGGAAGATCCCCTGAAAAAGGGAACGGCTATGCACTCTAGGATTCTTGGCTGAATTCCATGGACGAAGAGCCTGGCAGGTTACAGTCCCAACAGTCACAGAGTCGGGCATGACTGAGTGACTTTCTCTACTACTAGCTTGCAGTAAAGGAGGAAATAACTTAGACGGAAATCTCAAATCACTTTGCCTCATTAAACTTTTGTGACATAAATCAAAAATCTCCTACCATGGAAATAATTTTTTTTTCAAGTCTTTTTTAAAAATAGCAAAAGCAGAAGACCCATGCCCTTTATTCAAAGAATCCCTTAAATATTTATTAAATGTCTAATGCCAAACATTTTGCTAAACACTATATACTCATGAATAAGACAATGTTCTCAAGACATACTCAGTATACTGGGAACATAAACACAGAATTAGAGTCACAAGTGTTGGGGAAAGTACTGTAGAAACTCATGGGGGGACATTTTGGCCAAAGTGGCTGGGCTAGTTTGGATCCTTCAGAAAGCAGATACCAAGATGAGATCAGTCATGTATGGTAAGCAGAATAATAACTGTCCCCCCTACCCCCAGTCAACAACATATCTACAACCTAATCCTAGGAACCTGTGACCATGTTACCTTACATGGCAAAAGGTACTCTGCAGCTGTGATTAATGATCTGGAGAAAGACTATCCTGGATAATCGGCCCAACATAATCAAAAAGGTTTTTAAGACAAAAGCAGCAGGGTCAGTCAAAGAGAGACAGAGGTGTGATCACTGAAACAGAAGTTGAAGTAATGCTGGCCTGTGAAGCAAAGGAAGGCTGGTAGTTTCTAGAAGCTGGAAAAGGCACCAAATTCTTGAGAGCTTGCAGAAGGAATGTAGTCTTGCCAAATCATTTTACAATTCTGACCTCTAGAACTGTAAGATAATAAACTTGTGGTTGTTTGAAGTCACTAAATTTGTGTTGATTTGTTATAACAGTGATGAAAAGAACTGATACAGCATTCCAGGATCCTCAGGAACAAAACTTAAGGCATTCACTCTCACGGTGTGGCTGTTAATTACCATATCTACTTCTTTCGTTGTTGTTCAGTTGTGTCTGAGTCTTCGCGACCCCATGGACTGCAGCATGCCAGGTTTCCCCGTCTTTCACTATCTCCCAGAGTTTGCTCAGACTCACATCCATTGAGTCAGTGAAGCCATCCAACCATCTCATCTTCTGTCACCTCTTTCTCCTCGGGCCCTTAATCTTGCCCAGCAGCAGGGTCTCTTCTAATGAGTCAGCTCTTCACATCAGGTGAGCAAAGTATTGGAGTTTCAGCTTCAGCATTAGCCCTTCCAATGAATATTCAGGGTTGATTCCCTTTAGGATTGACTGGTTTAATCTCCTTGCAGTCCAAGGAACTCTCCAGAGTCTTCCCCAGCACCACAGATCGAAAGCATAAATTCTCTGGTGCTCAGCCTTCTTTATGGTCTTTTATGGTCTTCTTTATGTGTCTTCTATCACATCCATACATGACTACTAAAAAACCATAGCTTTAACTGGTTATGGGATGTTTTTTTGTTTTTTAAAAAAGTTAACCATTTTTTTTTTGTTTAAAAAATTTTTTTTCTTTTTAATGGGTGTACATGTGTTCCCCATCCTGAACCCCACTCCCACCTCTCTCCCCATCCCATCCTGGAGGGTCATCTTAGTTGCACAAGCCCTGAGCAACCTGTCCCATGCATCGAACCTGGACTGGCGATCTGTTTCACATATGATAATATACATGTTTCAGTGCTATTCTCCCAAATCATTAACTAAAAAAGTTAATAATTTTTTAAAACTTCATTTTAATTGAGATATAATGGCTTTACAATATTGTGTTTCTGCTGCACAACATGAATCAGCTGGTATCCGTATGTCCCCTCCCTCCTGATCCTTCCTCCCACCCCATGCCCCATCCCACTCTTCTAGGTCATCACAGAGCACTGAGCTGAGCTCCCTGTGTTACATAGCAACTTCCCACTAGCTACCTATTTTACACATGGTAGTGTATGTATGTCAGTGATAACTCTTTCAATTTGTCTTACCCTCTCCTTTCCCACCATGTGTCCACAAGTCTATTTTCTATGCCTGCATCTCCTTTTCTGCCCTGCAAATAGGTTCATCAGTACCATTTTTCTAGATTCCATATATATATATACATATATATGTATTAATATACAGTATTTTTCTGACTTCACTCTGTATGACAGATTCTAGGGTCATACACATCACTGTAACTGACCCAATCTCATTCAATTTCATTCCTTTTTTGTTCCTTTTAAGCTCTGTGATGACCTAGAGGAGTAGGATGGAGAGTTGGGATGGAAGGGAGGAGATTATATACACACACATATATAGCTGATTCACACTATTGTACAGCAGAAACTAACACAACATTGTAAAGCAATTATCCTCCAATGAAAAAAAATACCTTATAAATACACAGAAAACCTTCAGTTACCAAAGGGTTTAAGTAGGTGGAGGGATAAATCAGAAGTTTGGGATTAACCGATACACACTACTATATATAAGTAAACAATAAGGATCTACTGTATAGCACAGGGAACTATATTCAGTATCTTTTAGTCTATACTAGAAAAGAATCTGAAAAAGAACATGAGAGAGAGAGAGAGATACATATATCACTTTGCTATACATCTGAAACTAACACATTGTAAGTCAACTATATTTAATACTTAAAAAAAAAAAAAATCCACTGGCTTTGTTTCTCTGGCGAACCCTAATACAGTGGAATTGAGAGGCATTGTACCTTGGCCTCCAGTCACCTTTTGCAGTACACATATTGACTCTCCACACAGATTTTGGAGAATTTCTTCTATGGTTCCTGTGTCTCTCGCTGAGGGGAATTTAGGTGTTTAGTGGAATGAACTATAGCTCCCCACCCCAACTACAGCCCCACCTCAAGGCCTCAGTTGGTACTTGTCTCCTCTCTCTCCTCCACATTGGCAAGTCTTGGAGCTTTCTTGATGGAGTAACCCAAACATCCTTTTTTTTTTTTTTTCCAAACATCCTTGAGAGAGACTGGCCAATAAACATGAAAAGGTTTGTGTTTTTAATTATTAATTTGCATGTTATTTATCTCATTAGTGTCAAGTGTTAAAGCAATCATTTAAAAATAATTTTTAATGTAATGTCGAGTGTGTGCAAGTAAAATCTGCTAACTGAGGTAAACCCAACTTGTCACAGTTCAAAACATACTCCCTTTAAGACAGCATATCCCCTTTGGCTAATAAGGTAAAACCTCAAGTTCTCTATGTCCTTATATGTTGTACCCCCTACAGAAGCAAGAATAATCACATAAAGGGCTGGAAGATCTGCTTCCACTGAATCAAATACCAAGTTGTCCCCAATTCAAGAGTTATATATCTATTTCTCTGAGAAAGAGCTTTCCTTGGCAAAACAAATTAGAATCTATGTTTTAACTCTGTCAAACCACACAAAATTATTAAGTATAAACTCAATAAATCTTTATAGAGCTCCCACAGGGTGCATGAATTTAGGATCTATAATTTACATAAGTAGAAAAGTGTTACTTTAGCCCCTTAAAAAAAAAAAGCAAATCACAACTTCTGTGTGTATTTCAAGTGAATCATTTAATGTGAGTGAGGCTCAGTTTGATATTAACAGAAATATTAACAGAAGAAAGTGGAAAGTATAAGCATTTTCCCTTCTATCAGAAAAGGGTTTGATGCCAGGATAAAACCCTGTTGTTTTAACAATGGCTGATCAAAAAGGCTAGGATCTGGAAGTAAAAAATGTACTTAGAAGCACTGTCCTCTGTGGGCTCATTCCCCTGAGGGCAGCAAAATGCTGAAAAATTTAACTGGCTCAAAAAATCATACTGAGAGATCAAAAAGAAGAGTTAGTCACAGCTTGGGGAAGAATATTTTTTTCATGTCATCTGTCATCTACAGATGATACTAAATGTAGTCAGAGTAATAATTTCAAAGTTTCCCTGGAGTTGTCAGAGCACTCTGATCTAACCCAACGGGCTATAAACTCCTGCTCCTTTGAACAGAGTGGTTTCAAATGATAGATTCTCCAGTGCACCAACTGTATTTTCAAGTATAATTCTAGTATTTGTACCTAGCAATACAGAAGAAAAAGCAGCAGGGAGAAAGTGTCAAGTATATAGGACATAAAAGGATCCGGCAGCCCTAGAATTCCCAGTTTGAGTCTTTTTCATCAGGAAAATCACATTCTGGCTCAGTCCACGATGATGCTGGAGACAGTGATATTGATGGCTTGTGATAAGGAGGAGGCAACAGTGAAAGTATTGAACTCTGGTTTTCTTCTTTCATCTGTTAAATAAACTCAAAATAAGGTTGAAGGCACATAAATTCAATACATTAATTTTTTAAAAAATAATAAACAACTGTTAAAGAAGTCATATTAGAAGTGTTTAAATTGTTTTAGATATTTTCACTTAAACATGCCTTTGATTCTGATCATCTGAAAACAAGAAGTACTAACCAAATAAACTGATTTTTATCAAAGAATTATTTTGCCCCTCCATCATTTCAAGCCAATATAGAAAAATACCTCTAAATTAATCAAAATATAAACTTAGAATAAAGTAACACATGATGATATTCCATTTATTTTATTTTAGAAAGTCTACAAAAATGTTTTCTTGTTTTTAATTTTACCTTGGAAGAAAGTTATTATTAAGAATCTCAGTGACCAAACTGTCCCATTAAGCTAACAAAATGATGTGACTTTAATAGTATTAAGAAACATCTAGACAACAAAGATAAATCATCTCACCTGTTTGAAGAAAACATGGGACAGTAAGCTGCTTGCTGATGGCCTGAGATTTTTTTTTGAAAAAAATTATAAAAAAGAAACTATTAGAATGTAGATATTGTGCTTTAAACTGTTAGAACATAAGTTTAAAGCTGTAAAACTCAATATACAAAAATTAAAAGGAAAAATAATATATATAAAGAGGCCCAATTTGTAGCTTCAAACTTGACTAATTAATTCTAGAGATTGTCTTCAACTACTCCATGATTTCCCTCATAGCTCAGTTGGTAAAGAATCCGCCTGCAATGCAAGAGAGCCTGGTTCAATTCCTGGATTGGGAAGATCTGCTGGAGAAGGGATAGGCTGCCTACTCCAGTATTCCTGGGCTTCTCTTGTGGCTCAGCTGGTAAAGAATCCGCCTGCAATATGGGAGACCTGGGTTCGATCCCTGGTTGGGAAGATCCCCTGGAGAAGGGAAAGGCTATCCTCTCCAGTATTCTGGTCTGGAGGACCCCATGGACTGTATAGTCCATGGTGTCAAAGAGTTGGACACGACTGAGTGACCTTCACTTTCACTCCATGACTTAACATTTATTAGGCACTAACTAATTATAACAAACTATCCTAGGCATTAAGGAGCTAAAAAAAAAAAAAAAAAAAAGACATGTACCTTATATTAATGCTAATAGCTATCTATGATAATAATTTAATACCAGCAACTAACACTCTTGTACTGCTTGGAAGTTTCTAAAATGGCTTAACATAAGCATAGTAACTAATGTCCAAAAACATTAACTGATTTTTGTAAGGGGATTCGGTTAGGAAAATCTCTCAGTGGAGACTGAAGCCCAAGTATTCTGACTTCAAACCTAGTATTCCTCCCATTTCTTCACTGTCTCTACTTGCTTTAGGCACTGGTATTTTCTGGATTAGTCTATAGTTTTTTGAAAAAAAGACTGATAGAAGATTTGAATTTGGCATGAAGCAAATATCACAAAAACTTTTATAAAACATGGATGTTTTATGCTATTTAGATCTGATGAGTATTACCTTTTCTCAGGATCCTGTTGCAAACAGAGCTGTATCAAGCTGAGGAAGGCAGGAGAGAATGTTTTTGAGGAGGGTGTTTGCAGTCTGTCACTATTTACTGTGCGAGTTCCACTGGAGACACGTACACTTTCTCCAATCCCGGAGTCTACACCTGATCGCGAATTTTTCATTCTGGATTCTGACTGAGGAAAAATACTAGCATCCAATGGACTGTAAGGAGGACCTTTCAGTTTCTGTAATAACATCTAAAAATAGAAAATTTTCCTTCAACCTTTTTCAGGCAAAATATTAAAACAATGACAGTAAGGATCCTAAGAGTTTAAAAGATGTTTAAAAGAAAGTATCTAGAATGTAAGGGATCTCATGAAGGGAAAGTAGTTCAGGAATTTTGGCAGCATTTACCTGTGTCCTGTGCATGTCCTGGAAAGGAACCTTCCCACTGGCCAATTCACAGGCTGTAATTCCAACGCTGTAAATATCTGACTTTACATTATATCCATGTAAATCCTATAGAACAATTAATTTGAAGTCCTTTAGTGTAAATACTCTTTAAAAAGTTATATACATACGCTCTTTTTTGATAAAGGATGGTGAATAATAATGGAAAGAACTTGTGAGAAATCAAGATACACCTAATATTTGGTATACATTTAAAAATTCCTAACAGAATAATTTTGACAAGAAAGTATAAAAAAAGTCTTGCAGTAGGCCTTTCATCAGTCTGAATATAAGGGCACAATTGTCCTTTTGTCAAACTCAGAAGACACTCAAGACGCACAGACAACCCAATGCAATGGCCACACCTGACCTGTCTCAGTAGTTCTGGACTCAGCCACGGCTGCACTGATGTGCTGAACTGTGGGAAATCATACACAGCCCTATGCCTCTGTCCGTGCTTAACCAAACTATGCAGGTGGGACAGGCCAGAGAGGGTCACTAGGCCATCACCAGAAATGAGGATATGGCTGGCTTTAATACTCCTAGAACAAAAAGAAACAATCCTAAATACTAAGAAATTGGCCAAGAAAGAAAGAATAGAAATATGGTCAGAATAAATTCATGTACTCCTTTGGAAATTAAATACTATTTATAAAATAATATTTAAGCACGAAGTTATAATTTAAAGTTAAATGCAATATTATCCAATAAAAGATAGCCTCTGATGGTATTAACAAAATTTATAAAGACATGTCTAATATAAAAATTTCCTTTGTCAAATAAATTATAGAAGAGCCTTGTTTTTCATTTCAAGAAAATTGGAAACTAATAGAGCAGGATGGCCAATAGTCTGGTAAAGTATAATAAAAGCTTGATTAATTAGAATACTGTCTGTTAGAAATCTTCAGTTAACCAGAATGCTGCTAAGAAACAATAAACAGTAAGAAAAAAAGCTTTAAGGAGGTAAAATAAACAATAAGAAAACAAGCTTATTTAAAAGTAACTTAATTAAAAAGGAAAAAAAAAATTTCCCAAGTATCTCAGAGCAGCACTGTTTTCAACATTCAGCCGATTACTTCTGTACCTACGGTTTGGCAACTAGAGAACTGATATTTAGTATGATAATCTCAATGTGCCACATACAAAAACACTTAAGAAATTAAAGGTTTAGTTACAACCTGTATACGATATGAACATGACATAAAGCTGAAAAGCAGGTAAAGAAGCTCTTTATTTGCTTAAGAAAAAAAACAAACACAAGAGCTAACTAGGATCCCACTCTCCACAGCTTATAGTTGAAACAGGCAGGTTCTTGTATCTCTCATCACTGAGACCTGAGCTCAACAGAGGGCAGGCATTCCATCCCAGTGCTGAGCAAAGCACTTGGCACACAGGAGGTGGGTTGAACGTTTCTGGTGAACGAACCATAAAATGTAAGCATCTATTTTCTGGTCCCTTCCTCTCCCAATATTCATTTGCAAATTTCCTGTCCTCCATTTTAACACTCAATTGTTTCTTCCTAAAAGCTCCCTAAAATATTTCTTCCTCTCAAATTTTTTCTTTTTGTAAAATACAAATAAGTAAATACCTGTGAATACAGCCATTTTGATGCAGATAGTTCAACCCTCTCACTGCTCCAAAGAGAATGTTCCTTATTAAAGTTTCACTCATTCCTTCAGGAAAGTAAGTCCTCAAGAGTTGACTTGCTGAACCTGAAAAAGACCCCTGAAATCCTCAGATGAACACTAAAAGTGACTTTGTTTCTATGTTTTAAATGTTCTTATCAACAATCACAATCAACACATACATACATGCTACATTTTAGAGTCTAACCATTTTCCTATGCAAAGGTAACTTCCCTTCAAGAATCTTTAAAAATACTTTTCTAATGACATGCTAGAGATTAGGACAGTGAATTAATAATACTCAATATTAGTGAAAAAATACATACTGTGTGAGAATATATATATTTTTAAAACCACAGGCAATCCACAAAAGCATTCTAAAAAAATCAAACCTCTAAAATCCATTTATTTATTCAACACACCTACTGAACACTACTTTATGCTAGGCATTTTATGAGCACTGGGGACACCAAAATGAAAAATATACACATGATCCTGCCCTTGAGAAGCTCAAATCCAGAGAAGGGAGACAAATACACAGATGTTTACAATGCAGTTAAATAAGTTTACAAATGCAGAGAAACAAAGACAGGGATGGTGTACACAAGTAGGAAAACTACCTCTGCTTGAAGAAAAATAGCAGCTCTCCATTGAGAGAGAGAAAGGAAACAAGGGAAAAAAGACAGCTTGTTCAAAGGCATGGATTTCTTGGAGAAATCAGTGGTGGTTTCACTAATCATGAGAGCCATTCTACCTTTTTTTCTGAAGACTAAAATTCAACATGAACCAGATAAAGAAATATATCATGAAATCTAGAATTGGCCAGGTTTATAAATTAAAAGTAGTAAACCATAAATCTAAGATCACACTCATCCTTATAATTACATCATCCAGGCTAAACCATGAGTTATTTTACCTAAAATGAGTTTTCTTACCATAGGCCATAAAAGGAGAAATAACCCAAAGCCAGCTGCCGACAGTGAAAACAGTCCAGTAAGTTGTAATATTGGGATGCCGGAAAAAGTGAGATAGAATCACTGCTTTCTAGTACAGACACACAAGAGACAAGACATTTAAAAACAATGTTTTTTCCTTCATGATGAAGATAACAGCAGTGGTAGCTTATTAGGACTAATAATGGAGTTTTCTAGTACTAAGCACTGCTCTTGTACTGTCATGTCTTTCAATCTCACAACCGCTACCGAGTATGTGGCATTATAATTCCCATTTTTTAGGAGAGAATATTTAAAAACAAGATAGAAAATCTGTTCAAGAGCACATAATCAATGAAAGTAGGACAGTCTGACTCCAGAGGTCATATTCAATAACTGTTCTGTGTTCTTATGATAGAAACATTTAAAAAATACATTAAAACATGAAGATAAAAGTCCCTTCGAACACTAAGTGACAGAACCACTGTTAATATTTCAGTATAATTTTTTCCAATCTTTTTCTGTTCAATGTACATGTGCACAAATATATTAAATATGTTAAAAATTGAGATAATATAAAAATGAAATCCTTTCTCTCTTTCTATCAAAAATGATTAGTGACAATGGAAACAGTATTATAATATTCCTGAAATGCAATCTGTTAAAATTTATCAATTCAGAAGCTAATTTAACTTAGCTGTATGAAAAAGAAACTGTTTGCTTTTGTTTTTTTCTATTTTCCTATTATTTGTGACTGGACTGATGAGGGCTATTTAAATTAATTTCAGACCAGTGTTTCAAATATGACATTCATTTGAAGGAACTTACAGTAGACACCAAAGTTTGAATTTATTTGTTCCTTCATTGATCTGGCTTCCTTTCTTTCCAATTCTGTAATTTTATGTTTATTAAAAGAAAGAAATCTACCTTTTTCTAACAGAACTACTGATTTGTGAAAAAGAAAAGTTCTTACAAATGTATCTCCTCAAATAGACATTAAATTAGACGTATCTTTTTTTTTTTTTTTTTTGTATTGTTACCTGTAAAGCTTTTAGGCGTTCTTCAGTGCAGTTTTCCAGATTTGTAATTTTTATAGTGACCAGTGTTCCTGTAGGGGTATGCCGTGCAAGATGGACAGAAGTCAAATTGTCAAATCCCCTTCCTAAAATCAAATGTAAAACTCATCTTAAAAACCAAAGAGAGAAACTGATAACCTGAACTTTATCAAAATTAACTTTTGCTCTTCAAGAAAACACTGATAAGAAAATGAGAAGACAAGCCACTGACTCAAAGTATTAACAATATTTGTATCTGATAGGACTCACATCCAGGGTACCACATAAAGAAATCCTACAGCTCTATAATAAATGACAAACATCCCATTTAAAATTTAGGCAGAAGATTAAACAAGTAAGCCAAAAAGGAGAAAAGAAATGGCCAATAAGCACATGAAAAGATGCTCAAGATAGAGGAGCACAAATTAAACATAGTATACCATTATATATCTATTGTAATGGCTAATACTGTGACTTGATAAACAAGTTGTGACATACTCCAACAACAGAATGTTACTCAGCATCCCCTACTCCCAGTCCCCAGCAACCACTGATATAATTTGTTTGTTATGTACATAGTATCATAAGGAGTACAGTTTTTTAGGGTCTGGCTTCTTTCACTTAGCATAATGCTTTTAAGATTCATCCATGTTTCAGTAGTTAATTTCTTTCTATTGCAGAGTAATAGTAGGACTTTCCTGTAGCTCAAACAGTAAATAATCTGCCTGCAATGCAGGAGACCAGGGTTCAATCCATGGGTTGGGAAGTTCCTCTGCAGAAAGGAATGGCAATCTACTTCAATATTCAGATGGTAAAAGAATCTGCCTGCAGTGTGGAGACCCAGATTCGATCCCTGTGTCTGGAAGATCTCCCCTTGAGAAGGAAATGGCAACCCACTCCAGTATTCTTGCCTGGAAAATCCCAGGGACAGAGGAGCCTGGCAGAGTAATAATCCATCAAACGTACATACCACAATTTATTTATCTGTTCACAAGTTGATAAGGTACTTGGGTTGTTTTCAGTCTTTGGTGACTACAGAAATAAAACTGCCAAAAACATTCTTTAAGTAGACACATATTTTCATTTTTCTTTGGCAAATACCTTCAAGCGGGATTGCTGGATCATGTATGTTTAGCCTTATAAGAAGTTGCAAAGTGTTTTTGAAAGTGGCTGAACCACTTTGCATTCCGAGAAGCGATGTGTACGAACTGCAGTTGCTTGACATACTTATCACGTTTGTTGCTATTAGTTTTTAAACTAAAAACATCTAGAATGGTAATCTGTTAACAGACATCTAATAAATATTAGTTTCCTCTCTCTCTCCACAGTCACCAAATTCTGCCACTTTTATTGCTGAAGTGAAGTTAATCTGAGGTTCATCCCTTTCTCCCCAGTATCAGCAGCACTTGCCCAAGTCCTGTCCTTATTCTCCAGATAGACTGACTTCCTTACCTGCCCTACATTCTGAACCAGCACATGCACCAAAACCACTGATGGAGCTAGTTCAAAAGCCTGTGCCAAGGTTCTGTTCACCAGAAATGCTGATTCAGTAGGTCTGATGGGATTCATACCTGCAATTTTTAAAAAGACTCAGGTGATGAGGATGATACTTCTGGTTTTAAACCACTAATCTCTGTCTTTCAGGTTATTGCCTGGAACTGCTGCCAGTTGTCCTAAATTTAACATTTTATCAAAAGAAAGGTACCACACACTAGTAAAGTAATGCTCAAAATTCTCCAAGCGAGGCTTTAGCAATATGTGAACTGTGAACTTCCTGATGTTCAAGCTGGTTTTAGAAAAGGCAGAAGAACCAGAGATCAAATTGCCAACATCCGCTGGATCATGGAAAAAGCAAGAGTTCCAGAAAAACATCTATTTCTGCTTTATTGACTATGCCAAAGCCTTTGACTGTGTGGATCNGCAAAGAGTCAGACATGACTGAGCGACTGAACTGAATAGTGCAGCAGCTGAGAGCTTAGACCTTACAAGGACAAAAGTCTGCTTTCAAATTACTTAAATTCTCAGAGTCTCAGTATCTTCATCTATTAAATGGGAAGAGTAAACAAGTGAGATGAAAAAAAATCCATACAAAATGTTCAGCCTAATGCCTACTGGATGCTATTATCATCACTATTCCACAATGTCTCTCTAGCACAGAGTGTGAACCTCTATATACTCCACATAAGGTCTTCCACAATATGTTACAAACCTCCTTTTTCAGATGTATCCATTTATTTTTCAGATTTCTCTCCTTACTGCCTATGTTCTCTTTGTTCCTGAATCTAGGCACAGAGCAACCACGTTGATAGTCCTTCCTCAGTCACCTACTGGAGTATTTTTTTAATCTTTTTTCATTGACATCATCTGAAAGTCCTTTCTAATTTGGGGAGCATTTTCTACCAGTGCTATTTTATTGTAGAAAAAGTCAAATCCTTATTCTTTGTCACCTTGACCCTAGCAAGTGAGGGTCAATGATCTAAGCTTAGTCAACTGGAGGATGAAGTGAATGACAAAGGAAGCAGGGGCAGTCAGAATTCACTTAAAACTTACCTAAAATCCCATTTTTAGCAGAAATTTTTTTCAGTGAAGTGTGGAACTCCCCAGTGGGGTCCAGCATCTGGTGGTAAAAGCATCTACTCATGTACATTAGTGAGACTGCTCTTATGCTGTGACCCTTCTTGTGGTTTCAGTCACAGAGCTTCTCTTGGCTTTTTCCAAGTATATTTTTCTAGCCAACGGTTCTATGAGTTAGCAAAATTGCTCAAAAAATTCCTTCTTTGATTAAGTAGTCAAGATTTCTTTCTGTTGTTTGAACAAAAACCCTGACTAGAATGTTTAGTAAACTTTCCCTCATGCTTCAGGATCCAGCCCCTTTTTTGCCATCTTCTTTGACTCCTAGAAGAGTCAAGATGAACAGTTGGATGCTCCATCTTCTCTGTTCCCATAATGCTTAGCATAGCTCTACTACAGTACTTTCCAGTGCGTAAGACAAAGCTGTCTTTCATGTTTATCTTCCCAGAGAGGATGTGAGCTCAAGTGTTTTACATGGCTTTATATCCCTGGCACCTAACACAGTATCTCTCTGCAGTGCCTAACAGATGTTTCTGAATAGTCAAAACAAATTTTCACATGTATAAGACTATAAACGATAACTCAGCCTGTTCCAAGACTAACTGAAAAAAGTTTGTACTACAAATGGAATTTTAGGTAAGGTTTTAAGTTAAAAGAAAGTAATTTGGTTAAAGGACTGTGACTGAAAAGATTTACATGATTTGATTTAATTCAGACAAGTGATTAGAGGTTTCCTACTTTATTGTAGTACAAATAAACCTCTAATAATACAAATAAGTATTTGTCTTACAAATAAGTACAAATAAACTTCTAGTAAGTACAAATAAACCTCTAATAATACAAATAAGTACAAATAAACCTCTAATAATACAAATAAGTACAAATAAACCTCTAATAATACAAATAAGTATTTGTCCTACAAATAAGTACAAATAAACCTCTAATAAGTCCAAATAAACCTCTAATAATACAATAAGTACAAATAAACCTCTAATAATACAAATAAATATTTGTCCTACAAACAAATACTTATTCAGTGTCCTCCTCCTCTACAAGTACTTCAGTAAAAAAGTAAAAATTCTAGAAGGTAATCTTGAAAAAAATCTGGCTACTGTTTTAGGATAAATAAAATTAATAGATCCATTTGACTGACACAATTAACATTTAGTTTTATACTCTGGGTAACAACAGAAAAAGACTGCTTACAAAATAATCATTTGTCATCAATTTCATTTCTAACAATGATGAGTCAAATAACTGCACTGTAGAATTATTACCTATTTCCACTTGGAGTTCATAGTGAGAAACATTGGTGGAACAGATCACTTCACTGGCTCTAGTGGATGAAGGCAGCAAGGAAAGGGCTGGCTCATCAACCTGCATTGTTTTGAAAACATGAAAACAAAACAGGTATAAACTTTTTTGGTGCCGCAACTGAGTCCCTTACTCCAATATAAAATACTGATACTGTCTTTTCAAACATACAAGTACTTATTAGGAAGGTACTGAAAGGTGGCTTAAGAGACTGTTTTAAGATCCCCAAAGTATTCACAATAGCTAACAAGTTATGCCTATCAGCCTGTGAAGCAGGGTAGGGCTAGAGAAGCAGATTTATAGGTAGTGAAGAACACTTTTCAGCTCAATTTTCAGGAAGCATTGTCAGGAGCTGCTAAGAATGGCTGTTGAGCCCTTGGGGTATCTAACAAATATATCAAGGGAAGAGCTATAAAGACCTATGAAAAATATTCTATCCTGCTGTTCTTGCTTCAAGTGCTTGCCAGTTACAATCATTAAACATACAGCTATTCTGCTCAACTAGTGGAGATGTTAATAGTCAAGGAACAATTTCCATACTGTGGCTTATTAAAAGAAGCTGAAGAAGCTTTTCACAAGATGAGATGAATCAGAAGGGAGGTCAGAAAGAAAAATAAACCTCAAGAGATGGGAGAAAAGAATAGGGTATAGAAGTCTTGAGTTAATGACCAAGTACTACTGTGGCCTTTCACAGGGTACTACGGAGTCAAGAGTCCTAAGTCTGCACCAGATCCCAGGGGCAGAAAAATAACATGCGTGCAGGAGAAAGAAGCGACGAGCACCACTGGTGTCATATGATAGCCAAGAGGATTTCCAAAAGACACTTAGCCTTTACAGGCATCAGCAGGTGGTAGGAATCTTGTTACTACCTCCAAGGTAAAGAGAATGAAGAAGGCAGTTAAAAATAACATCACTATGTACTAGGAATTCTGCTAACCACTTTTTACATTTGATTCTACATGTTCCCTAAACTTTTAAGAGAGCAGAATATAATTATAAGAGCCTGGCAAAAAGGTGAATAAAGGTGAATAGTCTTCAAGAGGGATAAAAGGCTGTAAAAAAGAAATTCTACCATATGACTAGAAATAATCCCAACGAAGAAAGAAATCTAAAAAACCAATTCAATTTCTTTAGAATAGTAGTCTTATTAAACTCAGATTTAAAAAATACTATAAGAGAGAGAATGAAGAGCATATAGAAATTTTTTAAAAATTCAAAGTGATAAGCTGTAAGTCTGTCAGGAAGGCTAGAGCACAGAATGAATTGAGACTTACAGTTCACTGCTAGAAAAAATTTGGCATCAGATTATCAGATGATGGGTTGATATCAGGCTAATAAACCTCTACTTTGCATCCATCAATTCCATTAGGGAACAGTCTTCTTTAAACTAGAAGATGCACTTAATTTGTAATTAAGTAGCTGAAGACCAAAACAGATTGTTTTAAATAGGTTCAAACCTCCAGATCAAATATCCTATTACATCTAGGATATTAAGTCTACAAATACAGTAGAACTCAGGTGAGAAACCAGAATGGAAACAGTCAAACATTAACTCAATTTTGAGAAAAGGGAAAAGTTTTAAAAGGGAAAGCTTGATGCTTTTGCCCAGTAAGGTCTGGTATCAAATTACTACATACACAGTTATGGACACTTAAGAAAACAACATTAGCAGTCACAAGAAGACAAAATAGGTTTACTAGGAGTAAATCACTTTTAACCTCAGCACTCTTTTTGATTTGATAACTAGTTAGAGAATTAAAAGCAAAAATCATAGCAGTGTCCTTGTCCTTCTCAAACTTTTTAAAATAATTTCCTAAAAATTCAAAAGACTTGGCTAATGAATAGTCTAGAAAAAAGTGATGAAAACAATACTATTTATAATAGCATCAAAAAGAATAAAGTACTTAGAAATTCACTTAGCCAAGGCAGTGAAAGGCCTGTACAATGGAAACTACAAACTGTTGCCAAAAGAAATTAAAGAAGACATTACTGAATGAAAACATATCTAATGTTCAAAGACTGTAAGATTTAATACTATGAAAATACAAAGCACCTCAAATAGTAAAAACACCTTGAAAAAAAATTGGAAGACTCACTCTTCCTGATTTCAAAATCTATTGCAGTACTGACAGAAAAGACATATAGGGCAACAGAACAGAGACCTCAGAAATCAAACCTCACATATATAGTCAAATGACTGACAAGTGTGCCAACACAATTAATAGGGCTAGGTCAGTATTTTCAACAAACAGTACTAAGAACACTAGACATCCAAATGTGAAAGAATGGAGCTGGACCGTACTTACCAAAAACTAACTCAAGATGGATCAAGAATATATGTGCAGGTCATATTTCTGATGTTAATCAGAATAATTATTGAACTAAAACTCAAAATAAAACTCACCAACAATCCAATTCAAAAATGGGCAAAGAACCTGAGCAGACATTTCTCCAAGAACACATGTATATGGTCAATAAACATATGAAAAGGTGTTCAACATCACTAATCATTCAGCTCAGTTGCTCAGTCATGTCCGACTCTTTGCGATCCCATGAACTGCAGCACACCAGGCCTCCCTGTCCATCACCAACTCCTGGAGTCCACCCAAACCTATGTCCTTTGAGTTGGTGATGCCATCCAACCATCTCATCCTCTGTAGTCCCCTTCTCCTCCTGTCCTCAATTTTTCCCAGCATCAGGGTCTTTTCCAATGAGTCAGTTCTTTGCATCAGGTGGCCAAAGTATTGGAGTTTCAGCTTCAGCATCAGTCTTTTCAATGAATACCAAGGACTGATCTCCTTTAGGATGGACTGGTTGGATCTCCTTGCAGTCTCAAGAGTCTTCTACAGGCCTCCTCCCCAGGGGCCGCGTCTGAGCCTCGGCAGCGGCAGCGCTCACTACCCGAGGAGAGCGGCTGGCCTGGTAGCGGGCGGCGGCCACCAAGACCCACCCGAGGCGTGTCCCAGTCGGTCTCCCGATGCCCCCAGGCCGCAGTGCCCGCGCCTCTTCAGCTTGCTCGCTCTCCCTCCTTCCCTGCAGCCGGCTGCGCCATGGCATTGGCGTTGACGGCGGTGGCGCCAGTCTGCGGCAATCGGCAATCGGTACCAGCAGTTGCAGAATGAAGAGCCTGGAGAACCTGAACAAGCTGCAGGGGATGCTCCTCCACCTTACAGCAGCATCTCTGCGGAGAGTGCAGCATATTCTGACTACAAAGACGAGTCTGGGTTTCCAAAGCCCCCATCTTACAATGTGGCTACCACACTGCCCAGTTATGATGAAGCTGAGAGAACCAAACCTGAAGCCACTATCCCTTTGGTTCCCGGAAGAGATGAGGAGCTTTTGCAGGTCGGGAGGAGCTTGATGATCCTGACCAGAGGAGGATAGGAAACGATGGGATTTTCATGTTAACTTTTTTCATGGCTTTCCTCTTTAATTGGATTGGGTTCTTCCTGTCTTTTTGNCCTGAAGCCACTATCCCTTTGGTTCCCGGAAGAGATGAGGAGCTTTTGCAGGTCGGGAGGAGCTTGATGATCCTGACCAGAGGAGGATAGGAAACGATGGGATTTTCATGTTAACTTTTTTCATGGCTTTCCTCTTTAATTGGATTGGGTTCTTCCTGTCTTTTTGCCTGACCACTTCAGCTGCAGGAAGGTATGGGGCCATTTCAGGATTTGGTCTCTAATTAAGTGGATCCTGATTGTGAGGTTTTCCACTTACTTCCCTGGATATTTTGATGGTCAGTACTGGCTCTGGTGGGTGTTCCTGGTTCTAGGCTTTCTCCTGTTTCTCAGAGGATTTATCAATTATGCAAAAGTTCGGAAGATGCCAGAAAATTTCTCAAATCTCCCCAGGACCAGAGTTCTCTTTATTTACTAAAGATATTTTCTGGCGAAGGCCTTCCTGCATTTATGAATTCTCTCCCAAGAAGCAAGAGAACACCTGCAGGAAGTGAATCAAGATATCGAACACAGAGGAATCATCAACTGCTTTAAAAAAATANGTCACAGATAGTCGGACACGACTGAGCAACTGAACTGAACTGAGTAGTAACAGTGATCATGTGAAGGAGGGGATGGACTCCTGGGCATTTCAAAGACTTGGTATATAACTAGATGTGAGGGCAAAGGAAGAGGCAGTGTGAGGATAACTACAAAGTTCCCAGTGAGGGTGATTTAGCAGATGGATTTTCATTTGCCAAAGCTGGAAATTCAATAGGTCAGTGAGGTCTAAGAGAAGATTAAGGTTTTACTCATATTGCTATAGAGATAGCTTTCAAAACTCTAGCCAGAGGTATTCTATAGACACATCTGATACCCAGGAAAAAGTCAAAGTTGCAGGTAAAAATTTGAGAATCATCAGTCCTGCCTGATGACCGGGTCCCCTATTAACCTGAAAGATAACCTTAGGTGCCTCTAGACAATCTGAAATCTGAGCAACTGAAACCACAGGAGACTGTGAGACTGCTTAGGGAGAGTCTGTTTAGGCAGAAGAACAGAGATCAATTATAGACTTCTGGAGAACAGCTTAAGTAGAGGAAGGAAAAAGAGTAGGAAGAAAAGAAAAAGAGGTAAAGGAGAACTAAGAATTATATTCTATAAAATAGCATTACAGGAGGCAGAAGAACATTTGTACTCAACCATTTTCTTACCAAATTTTGATGGGTACTGGTTTCAGACTGTTTTTCAGGTCTGAGTGATTCAACTTGTGTTCGTGAAGTGCAGAAACAATCCTGTAAAGTCAGAAATATATTAAATAAGTGAAAAATCAAAAACACTGTAAGGGTGGCACATGGATACAAAGTGAGGAACAGAGAGAATGGGCAACATGCAGGAGCCTGAACTGGAGCCAGGATTCATACTGGGGAGAAGGGAGAAGCAGCTGGGTATGCAGAAGACAAATNGAAGTGCAGAAACAATCCTGTAAAGTCAGAAATATATTAAATAAGTGAAAAATCAAAAACACTGTAAGGGTGGCACATGGATACAAAGTGAGGAACAGAGAGAATGGGCAACATGCAGGAGCCTGAACTGGAGCCAGGATTCATACTGGGGAGAAGGGAGAAGCAGCTGGGTATGCAGAAGACAAATTTCGTATCTGCTGTAGTGTTACTTGGTGCTACCTCTGACTCTTGCTCTCTACCTTGGAGGAAATATCTATTCATTCTTACTGCAGGTGCTAGTATTTAACTTTTTCATCATCTTTGCAGTTTTCTTCTGAGTGTTTAGCTAGAGATTATTTCGTTGTACTCATATCATTTGATCTTGATCCTCAGATTTTTTTCCCTCAGGTGTAGGAACCATGTTTATCTATATTTAAACCACATACTGAGTATACTTGGAACCAGTGTTGTTTTCTAAAGTGATAAAGATCTCTAACCAACTCAAATCAAATTAAGAAACTTAGTTCCATTATCACAATTTACATTTTCCTGCATTTTAACTCAAGGTTCTATTATCAGATACTGTCAATAAAGAAATGTAACACCTAAACATGTCAGCAATGTGAAGCTGATGTTACATTATTTAGGAAGAAAATATGCCCCCCCAAAAAAGTATAAACAAGCTATATGAAAGAGATTTTTAATTAATGTCAAGCATCTCATGAACATTCATTTTTATATGAACATTAACGTATAATTGGGTCCCTGGTGGCTCAGACAGTAAAGAATATGCCTGTAATATGGGACACCTGGATTTGATTCCTGAGTCCTGAAGATCCCTTGGAGTGGGGAAAGGCTACCCACTCCAGTATTCTTCCTTGGAGAATTCCATGGACTGAGGAGCCTGGTAGGCTACAGTCCATGTGGTCATAAAGAGTCAGACACAACTGAGTGACTAACATTTTCACTTTTCACTACTAAAGTATATCAACTGAGTCTTTAAGATAAATCCATCCATGTCTACTTAATGGTTTCAGTCACTTACTTAATCAAACCAAAATCCTTTCTCTAAAAATATGCCATAATTTCTCACTTATCAAACTAATAATTTTCTCAGTTAGCCTAAATTACTGATTAAATTGAATTCCTACAGTATGTATATGTTATTGATCTTACTACAATAATCTTAAATAGATCCCCACCATTTTATGTAAAATTTGCCCTCGAAGAACAGGAGCTGTAGAATCATTTCCTTTGCAAAGTTCTATTGGTTTGTGTAGGGTGAGTAAAATAGATAATAAAACAGTTTTTGAAGATATTATTGTTGTTCATATAAAAAATAATCACCAAGTAGGTCATTTATATGTTATTTGGTACTTAAATATATTTTCCAACACTTACCCTGAATCTTTCACAATAATCATTAATATTTTGTGTGAAAAAGGGTTAACATAGCAGGCCTAAAACTGCTATCCTTGGAAAGGCCTGCTTGCAAGGTTGACACTTGGCTGGTATCTAGGAACTTGGATTTTGGGAGGGTTCCCACCATTCCTTGATAAGAATGGATCACGGTGTCTAAACTGTTGTGCAAACAACATGGTTTATGCTGAACACCTGCTTTTTTCTAAGAGTGTGGAATTTTGTTACTTGCTGCTCCTTTGAAAACACCATTTCCTACCTGTTAAACAGACAGTAAACTTTGAACAGAGAAGAATCCTTCCTTAACTTTATCTGAGTTGCACAAATATCTCATTGAGGAGAAAACATGAAGGTTTTGATTCAAAAGAGTCTAAATATTTCATCATCGCAAGAAGAATATAAACTAAAATTATTAACAAACTGAACAAATATAAATGACCCACTATCAAATTCAATTTTTCCAAAAAAATCCATAATTATGAAATAATAGATTAAGTAAGATGTCTTTCCCCCCAAATTTGGAAACCTAGGCAACCACGTAGCCCTTTGAATCTCAGGATCTTTGTCTATCAAATGCCCCTTTACATCTCATCCAACCTACAAACTGACATAAAATTATTAAATCTTAGATAATCCTTTAGAGCAAAAACTATGGTCCATGAATCAAATCTGACCCACCACCTGTTTTTGTGTATAAAGTTTTACAGAAACACAGATACCTTTATTTGCATTTAACTCATATTGCGTATGGCTGCTTTGATAACAAAAGAGTAATACTTTGTATTATGTATCTTGATAACAAAAGAGTAATTTAATGGAGATCATATAGCACACAAATCCTACCTGACCCTCTAAAGAAAAAGTTTGCAGATCCTGTTTTAGAAAAATGAGGTAATATTTCACCTCAATGTATTTTCCAGATATATAAAGCTCCCCTTTTAGGTAGATAAACTTTACTTTAAACACAAAATGAATGCATTCTATATTTTCCAAATAACCAACAATACAGTCTCCTAACTTCATAGTTCTGACTCTCAGATTTGGCAACTGATGGAGTGAATTGGCAGATATGAGTTTGATCCTTGCCTCTAATTCTTTGCAATCTTAGGCCAAACTCTCAATGCCACCTGCCCTGCCAATCACTAACAATTTTGAAGACTAAGAGAGATATATTAAAGTATTCGAAAATTACATATGCACCCACCACTTTTTAAAAGATTGCTGCTTTACCAATTTAAATATTCAAATAAATTATTATATTCTATATAAGACACAATTAAAGTCCTAAAACTACTTAATCTAGACTAGATATCATGAACTTCATACAAAACAAAAACCAAGTTAGTATCTATATTTCATATTATACATTGATCCAAATGTATCTTGTCTTGCTAAGTCAAGGGGCTTATTTTTCATACTATTTTGCTTACCTTTAGTCAAATGGTAATTTGTAAAAAGGGATTTCTGAAAGATTTAAAGAATAAGGCTGGATGGAAGAGGAATATCTAAGGATAGTAAATGTATGAGAAAAAGTGTGTATGGAACAAAGGAATAGAGGGAGTATATCAGAAAAGTATAGGAGAAGCTCTTTTTTAAAGAGACAAAAACTCAGTGAGAACTTAACTTATGTTTAAAGACCAGAAGTCATTCAGATCAAAATAACATCTCAGAGCAAAAGAATATTCCATCAGACTATTCCTTCTCTTATGGCTTCACACTAATATCTAACTACTCTGTTGATACAAAATTAGATCCACATTTATAAAAACTTACCAAAAGAGACATTGAATCGCTTTAGTTCACAGAAAGTAACAAAAATCCATCTACTCCAAAGAAGATTTCTGCTTTAATCTTCAAGACACTGAAATATCCTAGTATAAAAAAACAGAAGCAAAATAACATATTTACATAACAATTCCTTAAAGATCTAGTTGCGAAAACCCACCACTATTTGGGCAGCTGTTCTCTGACACAAAGACTACAGACGTTTCTGAAAGGTGTTCTTAAAGAGCATTTCTGTTTACCGAACGCCTTTTCGGTCCTGATATCACAAGAGATATCAGATATTACCCACTCCAGTATTCTTGGGCATCTCTGGTGGCCCAGCTGGTAAAGAATCCACCAGCAATGCAGGAGACCTGGGTTCAATCCCTGGGTTGGGAAGATCCCCTGGAGAAGGGAAAGGCTACCAACTACAGTACTCTGGCCTGGAGAATTCCATGGATTGTATAGTCCATGGGGTCGCAAAGAGCCTGACATGACTGAGCGACCTTCACTTGCACAGATTTCCATCACAAAGGCAAAGTGCAGTTGAAAGGAGGTTCTGAATATTTCCAAAGCCTTGATTACCTGCATCTGTTCTTCCTTATCTGTACTACTTTTTTCAAGAACCCTAAGCAAAATTTAAAAACAATACAAAAAGGCAATTTTGGACCCACTTTTACTAAAAATGATGCCCAAGAATTTCCAATCGTTCTACTTATAAGTAAACTTTGAATCTTCCAAAGCTTCCTTATCAATTCATCACCTATTAAATCATTTAGGGTCACTAAATTTCCCAAATTTGGGAAAGAATCAGGATTAGTAACAGACTAGGAATAACATTTTCTTCTTGCCATATGTTTACAAAAATTTTTTTTCAGTTTTCATGTGAAAATATTTTCTGTAGGTTGAATTTTTTTACCTTATGATTCTTAGTGCTCATTTCCATTCTTCTTGGAATTTACTGAAAGATATGAAAAATATGCTGATTATTATATAAATAATTCCTGTCCACTCTCACTGATGGCATATTAATGTCAATAGTTTATGAAGACTCCAACAGATCCAGAGGTTTAAAATAGTAACTTACTAGATTTACATTCAAGAAGCTACAAAAGCACCAACAAAATTTCCCAGATCTTTCTGCATAGAAAGGGTGGCAATGTTCTAAATTTCCTAGTGCAAGGTATTCCCTTACACCTACCCAATTTCTCTTTCACCTAAATTGTGACTCATTATTTCATTTTAATGAAATTCCCAAGTTCGATCAAAGCATCTGCAAACATCTGAACAAATGGCAAAGAAAAGGATTTTGTAAACCACAGAAGTTATAGACCAGCATCAGGATATTCACTACAGACCAAAAGTAAAAATGGGTGTGTGGGGGTGGGGGTGGAACCCTGACAGGGTTTGATTATTTTTGTTTCCTGCCATTCATTATAAATATAAGGCACTGACGTTTGCTGTGTTATAAAAGGGATAATGCAATACCTGCCCTGCCCACTTTCCAGGTGGTTCAGATCAAATGAAATGCTTTATCTGAAAGTGGTTAGAATTACCAAATACCATATCCATATAAGAGCTTAAGAAGATGCTCTGAAAGGTACATTCAGTTATTACTGGTGGCAGTACCAAATGGTAGGGCTCATTTGGAAAGCAAGTTGGCAATGTTTTGATAATCATAAAAACATTCATACCTTTTGATCCTATAAAATTCTCACTTCTAGTAATCCAAACAAAATCCCAGTAAATGAAGAAACCATTCACATGCAGAAAGTAATTATACTGCTATCTGAAACAATCAAGTATTCTTACCATAGTGTTTAATGAATGGCTGTCTCGGGTCAGGTGTTGTGCTGGGCACTGGAGACACTCAGTAGTGACCCAGGCAAACAAGGTCCAGATCACTTGCAGCATACATTCCCACAAGCCAAGATTAGAGATGTGGTGATTAACTGAATTTCCTAGTTCTCATGACTGTTTCCTGCTTTTTCCACATAATAATAGTAAGTTCTTTCTTAAACAAAGAAAAATGTTAACTACATTATCTGCTACTGGTGCTGCTAAGTCACTTCAGTCGTGTCCGACTCTGTGCGACCCCATAGACAGCAGCCCACCAAGCTCCCCCGTTCTTGGGATTCTCCAGGCAAGAACACTGGAGTGGGTTGCCATTTCCTTCTCCAATGCATGAAAGTGAAAAGTCAAAGTGAAGTCGCTCAATCATGTCTGACCCTCACCGACCCCACGGACTGCAGTCTTCAAGGCTCCTCCGTCCATGGGATTTTCCAGGCAAAAGTACTGGAGTGAGTTGCCAATTGCCTTCTCCAACTACATTATCTATTTTCAGGAAAACTCACAAGAAACACACAATCTGTGAAAACTGTTAGTACTAAAGGGATTGCCCCTGTGCGGGGCTTAATTTTGCTTTAGATGTGACAGACTATTAAGAGAGAATTTTATAAGACATTTTGAGATCAAGGCAGCAGTTGCCCCCGGTAAGGGGTGGGGGGAGGGGGGAAATTTGCTGTTATAATTTTCTCCTGCATGCTTTCACTAGGTGTGAATATCTTTTTTAAAAAAATTCATAGTTGAGACTTGTATTTCTGAATGTATTCACACGTACATCACTGTGATCTCTCATATTTGTATCTAAAAAGCTAATCAGGAAAAAGCTTTGTAAATAAATTTATTCTAGGTGATTCAGATCAAATGAATTACTTTATCTGAATAAGAAATGAATGAAGAATGGTTCCTCTAAAAACTTTAATCTGAAAGGTTAACATTTTCTGGAACAATCAGAATGTGCAAATTACAGAACTCGGGTTTTGAGTTAATTTAAGCATCCAACAGAGGCCCTTGTTACAGGGAATATAAAAAAGCCCTATTTAACTCTTTGTGGAGCTTTAAAATTACTGTACTTTTCAAAGCGATGTTGGGAACCCATAAAATCTTAACTATAGCGACGCACAACTCGGTAGAATTTTCCAAACTTAGCATCGTGACTCAAGCTTTCAAAAAATATTTACTAAGCGCCTACTGTGGGCCAGGCTTTTGCTAGGTACGCGCTGTCACAAATTCCAATCGCGTTTTGAGGGAAAAAGTGCTTGACACAACAAATCCACGAGGGAAAAACACAACCCTGAACTTAACTAACGAGGAGAAAACACAGCTTGCAATTAAATTATATAAAAGCTTTCTTGCGAGTCCTGCTTTGGGGGACTTTGTAGCGAACTCGCAGAAGGTGGTACACAGAGCGGGGCCGGAGGGCGTCTCGGGTTTGGAAACGTCACGCGTGGGTGAGTGTGGCCAAAGGTGAGAGCAGGGGTGGGGGTGCCGGGACCCAGGNCAGCATCCTATCCTGTGCCGGACAGCACCCACCTGGTGCCCCATCGTTGAGCGATGAGCCGCTTTAGTGTCTGGATGTTAAATCTCAAGCCTTGGTTGCCATCTGTGATGTGAGTGAGACGAGAGGGTGTGGAAAAGAGCTCTTTCTGTGTTGAGTTGGACTTTTCTTGCAATTGATTTTGAGCCAGACACCGCATGTCTTTTAAAAGAAAAACGCTTGCCTTCAGTTTGAAGCGTAAGTAATGGATATTAGCTTACGTCCTTTCAGTACCAGAGTAAAGGTAGTCTCCTAAACACTTAAAAGATTTCTAGGTCATTATAATTGTCGTGAACTCAGTTACTTGCCCAAGGACCTTTTATTTAAGCCTGCAGTTTCTGCGTCGAAAACTAACTTTTCACTGGAAATTCATCAAGCGATAATGGACTATAGGGTAAAAAAGGAAATGAATTCTTCCAGTTTTGTTTTATCTATTTTAGTGATTTTTTTTCCCCTGGCCTTCTAATCTTTGCTATAGAATTGGAAGTCTGAGCTACAGTGATCTCCAAATAGCATGTTACTGCTGGTGTGGTGATACTTGGGAAGAAATTGTGAAAGACACCGGTGAGGAGAAAGGCCAGGGATGAAGACACTTGTTTATCTCAGCTGTTATCCCAGCTTTCTGTTGTTTTATCTTCTAATCAGGCAGGTTTCTTTTTTTGTTGACTTCTGTCTATGTGACGGAGAAGGCAATGGCACCCCACTCCAGTACTCTTGCCTGGAAAATCCCATGGACAGAGGAGCCTGGTAGGCTGCAGTCCATGGGGTCGCTAAGAGTCAGACACAACTGAGCGACTTCATTTTCACTCATTGAAGAAGGAAATGGCAACCCACTCCAGTGTTCTTGCCTGGAGAATCCCAGGGATGGGGGAGCCTGATGGGCTGCCATCTATGGGATCACACAGAGTCGGACACAACTGAAGCGACTTAGCAGCAGCAGCAGCAGCAGTCTGTGTGAAGGGGAGACCTGTTGACAGCTACTTGGGGAAGATTCCAAGGTGTTTCCAAAATTTGGAAGTCCCACCTACCTTCTTCACCTCACCTAGCTGACCAGAGGAGCCTCTGCCATCCCACACTCCCTACCCCCTGACCTGAGGCTCTGCAGTTTGGGGAGAGTTTTTCCTGATGAGAATATGTCTTTGCAGACTTTCTGTTTGATGTTCCCTCCTCTCCCTGAAAGTCTGGATTTCTTGCAGCAGAGTGAGCAGGATGATCAGGACTCAATTTCTGGAGGAGATGTGGAGGCGGGGGCTCTAGCTAGAAGGTTGCCTGGGTGGCTGGGGAAACACTGGCCAGCTTTCTGTTTTTAAAATTAAGTCATTTTCAGTAAGCCTCAGACACCCAGCAAATACATACTATGTGAAAGATGGTTTTAAGTTATTTTGCAGGTGTTTATTCATATGATTACAGATACGAGAAAGACAAACATTTGATTACTCTCAATCAGCCAGGCATATCAGTTATGAGCTCTCTGTACATTTGATCGATTAATCACTAATGGGGCTTCTCTGGTGGCTCAGATGGTAAAGAATCCTCCTGCAATGCAGGAGACCTGGATTTGATTCCTGGATCAGGAAGAATTCCCCTGGAGAAGGGAATGGATACTCACTCCAGTATTCTTGCCTGGAGAGTTCCATGAACAGAGGAGCCTGGCAGGTTACAATCCATGGGTTCGCTGTGTGGCTAGGTACCTCCCAGTCAGCCAGGCATCTCAGTTATGAGCTCTATGTGCATTTGATCAGTTAATCACTATAATAACCCCCTTGCATAATCTAAGGCTCTAAAACTGTGCTTATGTAACAAGGGGAGATTCATACCTAGATCTGCCTTACCTCAAAGTTATAGGTCAGATAACTTTTACCGACTTCAGAAATTGCTGACCTTAAAGGTTGGATGATTAAAAAGCATTTTCCAGCATTATTTTCTAATACTGGTTCCTACTACATACCTTGAATATCTAAAATAATTCATGAACCCTGCTTTAGTACTTTTGAACCAGGTGTTCTCTCTGCTTGCAATGCCTGTCCTTCACAGAGCTTTTCGTTAAGACCCTAAGAGCCCATTACAAATCCACCTGTTTACTTAGGTAAGCCTTGATAGGATTGGCCTTTCTAGTTCAAAGGTTTAGTGGTTCTGAAATTGAAAATTTGAGCCAAGAAGTAGTATTCTCTATTACAAATGATTAACATCCATAGTCACAGAGAGTAGAAAAACTTAAGATTTTTACTTCAATACCCAAGATGTTTAAATACCAAAATAAGGAATGAGACACATGAAAATTTATTATTTCATGTTTATTTTGATCTTTACTTATATCATCCATACCAGTTTTTGAACCTCTTTAGTTACTATCTTGTGTGGTTGCTAAGAAGTCTGAGGCATTTAAGTAATATTCACATTTAAAATAACTTTATAATTGAAGGAACTAAATTACTCATGATATCCAGCCATATTTTTTCAGATCTTAAGTGATCATATAATAGTAAACATCCCCTCATTAGCAGTGAGAAATGTTTATTTAGATAAGCAACTGAAGCAGAGGGGAAGTTAACATACCCGAGGTCATTCAGCTACTAAGTGGGGAAATTGGGTCTCAAACCCAGGCAATCCCAGAATCTGTACTATAATGTTTAGTGAGCATCTACTATGTACCACCAGCTTCCCTGATGGCTCAGACGGTAAAGGTCTGCCTACAATGTGGGAGACCCGGGTTCAATCCCTGGGTCGGGAACATCTCCTGGAGAAGGAAATGGCAACCCACTCCAGTATTCTTGTCTGGAAAATCCCATGGATAGAAGAGTCTGGTAAGCTACAGTCCATGGGGTTGCAAAGAATTGGACACAACTGAGCAACTTCACTCACTCACTATCTACCAACCCTAAAAATGGATGCTTTTAGTATAATTAAGTCATTTATCTCTATAACTACCTTATGTAGAATGGAAGATCAATATTTAGTGACTTGTTTAAAATTATAGGTGCATATTAGAACCAGGATTTTAACTCATGCCTGCTTTATTCAAAGCTCATGTTCTTTCTTCTGTGTTCCCTAAATAGTCAAATCTTTAGTAAATCTCTTCAATGGGGCAGATACTGTGCTAAGTACTGGAGATTTATTCTCTGCTCTTAAGGAATACAATATGAAGAAGGAAAGAGACAATTGGGATAGTGTGTTTATGAGTGAGCAGCACACAGAAGTACTGTGGGAACACAGAGATAGGGCAATGAAATCTGCCTGGATAGGAAGACTTGGGCCAGTCTTGGAAAAACAAATAGGAATTAGCTTGACCAAAGAAAAGAAGAAGGCCTTATTGTGGGCTCAGTTGTGTTTCTCCAGAATTTGTAAATTGAAGCCCTAGCCCCCATAACCTCCGAATATGACTGTATTTAGAGATAGGGCCTTTGAAGAGGTAACTAAGTTAAAATGAGACCTTTAGAGTATAATTCATTCTGACCAGTATCTTTACAAAAGAGGAACTTTGGACACAAAAGAGACATTGAGAACATGTGCACGTAGAAAAAAGACCACGTGAGCACACTTCGAGAAGGCAGCCATGTGCAAGCCTCAGGAGAAGCCAGTGTTGGTGATACTTTGATCTTGGACTTCTAGCCTCCAGAACTGTGAGCAAATAAACTTCTGTTGTTTGAGCTACCTAGCCTGTGCTTGTGCTTAGTTGTTGAGTCATATCTGACTCTTTGTGACCCTGTGGACTATAGAGCCCGCCAGGCCCCTCTGTCCAAGGGATTTTTCAGGCAAGAATATTGGAGTGGGTTGCCATTTCCTCCACCAAGGAATCTGCCTGATGCAGGGATCAAACCCACATCTCCTGCTTTGCAAGCTAATTCTTTATCCATCGGTATTTTGTTATGGTGGTCCTAGCAAATGAATGGAGAGATGTTCTAGCAAAGGAATGATATACAAAAAGTCTTTGAGGTGTGGCCAGGTGATTAGATTTCATGGTAAAAAGTGTTGAGAGATGATTCTGAAGATGAGGCAGGGGCCATTTTGGATGAATGTGTATGAGACTCTAAGGATTTTAAACTTTATCCTAAGGGAGGTAGAATGGGGGGGATTTGCAGCCATGGGAAAACATTAGGTCTGCATGTTAGAAAGATACTCTCTGAGCCATGGAAGGATGGATTAAAGAGGGCAAGATTGGAGGCAAGAAGATCAATTGGGTGTCTTATTGTCACAGGAAGCTGAACTAAATATTTTCTCAGAATATTGAAATGTCAAACTAAATTGTTTGACATAATAAGACCGTTGTTAACATGAGGAAGATTTAAAAGGGCACAGCTAACCCTTAGGGCATACATAAGATTTAAGAGGAATCTGTATTTTGTACCTAGAGACTGGGTTTGCTTTTGACATTTTGCTTTCTGTAAATAAAGCTTCACTCACCTATCAAAGAATATTTAGGATTTTTCCAGTGTATTTAATAGACACTTTTATAGTACGTATTCTATTCTAAGCCAAGTCCTCTAACAGCTTTATGAAATATCTACTCTTGCTGTGGTGGTTTAGTCACTAAGTCGTGTCCGACCCTTGCAACCCTACGGACTGTAGCCCACCAGACTTCTTGTCCATGGGATTTCCCAGGCAAGAATGCTAGGGTGGATTGGCATTTCCTTCTCCAGGATCTACTGTTATTATCTCTACATTATGCATAAAGATATTGAAACACAGAGAGACTAAGTAGCTTGCCCATGGTCACATAGCTAATAAATGGCAGTGTTAAGATTCAAACTCAAACAGGCTGTCTTCAGAGTCTGTGCTTTTAGCCATATATAGTTGCCATATATTATTTATCAAGATCATTACTGTTGTCCTGTATTATTTATTAAGATCTTCAGTTACGTATGAAAGGAGGAGGAAATAAATTGGATGTGTTTGCCATGGAGAGTACAGTTTGTTAGAATAAGTAAGGAACAAGTGTAAGGTTTTTGAAAAAAGTGTTTTAGAGGAAAATGAAGAGTATTGGGAGGCAATGCTTGCTCTGAGTTGGGGCTTCTGGGATAGCTAGATAGGAGAAGTAGTGTTGACCTCAGATGTGAATAACGTCTAGACTTTGGATACATAGAATGGGGAGAGGACGTTAAAGAAGACATAGCATGAACAAAGTCATTGGTTTGGGAATTTCCTGGTGTGTCTAGGGAACTAGTAAATACAGTCCTTTGTTTTGGCTGGAATATATTATGTGGTTGGAGAGGCCAGTTTGGGGGATGGGAGGCAGACAATAGCAAATGTCTGAGAAAGAGAACTCTTAGGGAGTGAGGGGCAAGGAAAGTTGTATAGATTTTTAAACCAAATGATTGAGGTGTATATTAGAAGTAATAATCTTTTAGGAGAGGATAAAGTTCATCTAATCCCTACTTAATAGTTAAGTCCTATTTTACCATTTCACAAATTGCACATATCCTTCTTACTGCTTCTATATACATAGTTTATGCCTTTATTACAATAACTGAGGCATAATAATAAATTTTCATAATTTTCTGTCTCTGATCTCTCCATTCCTGAAATTTATCTTATATTCTGACTCCAAATTTATTTTTCAAATGTCATTTTCCATTTAGAAACTTGCCCCCCCTCCTGCATTGTTGGTGGGAATGTAAATTGTTGCAATCACTCTGGAAAGCAGTATGGAAATTCCTCAGAAAACTAAAATTAGAGTTATCATATGATCCAGCAATCTCACTTCTGGGCATACATCTGGATAAAGCTATAATTCAAAAAGCTACAAGCACCCCTGTGTTCATAGCAGCACTATTCACAATAGCCAAGGTGTGGAAACAACCATGTCTATTGACAGGTGAATGGGTAAAGAAGATATGATATATACATGCAGTGGAATACTATTCAGCCATAAAAAATAATGAAATAATACTATTTGCAGCAACATGATGAAACTAGAGATTGTCCTATTAAATCAGAAAGACAAATGCCATATGATATCACTTATATCTGGATTCAACACAATTGAAACTATCTATGAAACAAACAGAATCAAGGACATAGAGAATAGACTGGTAGTTGCCAAGGCGGAGGGAGGTGGGAAGGGGTTGGATTGGGAGTTTGGAATTAACAGATGCAAACTGATATATATAAAGAATGGATAAACAGCAAAGGTCCTACTGTATAGAACAGGGAATTATATTCAGTATCCTGTGATAAACCATAGCAGAAAAGAATATGAAAAAGAACATACATATATGTATGGTTGAGTCACTTTGCTGTATAGCAGTAATTAACATTGTAATTCAACTGTACTTCAATAAAAAATAAGTGTAAAAGAAAGAGTTAAAACACAAATGTGACCAACTGACCAAACAGTATTGTTTCATGGTAGGAAAAAAAAGTTTTAATAGAAAAAAAAAAAAAAAAAAAGAAACTTGTTCCCTGAGGGATCAAGTTCACATTTCCTAATCTGAACTAGTCCAATTTAAACTCCAAGTACCTTCTTCATAATCATTCCCACTTGAGTTGGTCTTCACACTGCTGCCAAATTGGCTCTGTCTGCTGTTTGCTTTGGGGCCTCTTTTTCCTTAACTTTGGCCTACCAGACACCCCCATTCTCAGTACTGAAATCTTTCCATTCCTGAGGAACCCCGTGTTCCTTGAGTTGCCCTGTGCTAAATGTTACTCCTGTGTGAAGCCAGGCCACTTCAGCTAGAAAAGAACTCGCCCCACTCACTATCTATACAATAGTCCTGTTCCAACACTCATTAAATACTTATATCTTATCTGGTGGTGTTATCTTATATTCTCAGACTTCTTAGATCATCAAATCTTAGATCTAATCTAGATCACGGAGCTCATTAGAACTCTTCCCATTAGAGTTCTTAGATCTTTATCTTCCCTTTAAGACTGAGACTGTTGTATATTAATTTTTATCTCTTTTGAGTACTTGTAGTTTAATTCAAGAACCATTTATTGAAAGCAGTCCAATAAGCAGTTTGTTGACCAGTTGTTAATAGTGATCCTTTTTTTAAAATTTCTTTTATAACTGGCTTCTTAATATGTAATGTCCTGACTTTATTGTAGCTTTATTACTGACTCACATAACCTTGGGGACATTCTGATTAATTACACTCTGTATTATGGCTTATTCATGCTAGAAAATGAGCATACAAAGTCTACCCGTGGTATAGCAGTGGAACTAATTCATGCTGTAAAGATCACTGAGGTCTTTGAAGCTTATCCATATCTCTCTGTCAGCTTGCCAAACTGCAAGTTCTTTTTCTTTAGAAAGCTTTCTGACAAGTCATGAAGAATGAAGGAATAGTTCAGATAAAAGAGTCTAATTTAAGAGTGTTACACTATGTTGTATAACAATGAAGTTGATAGTTATGCATGTTAGTGGTGAAAGAATTCACCCACCAGGTTCAGTTAATAGTTCATTTCAACAACAAATATTTATTGAGTTGCTTGAGCTCTTGCTATTATATATCCATCCTGGTCAGCAAGTGAGAGGAAAGGGAGAAGATAGCACCTTTCTCCTTCCTGTCTAGAAGAGGACTTCCAGGAAGTAAATTGAATGCATGTTGTAAAAGAAACATTAAATGCAAAGTTAGAAAAAAAAGGTGGTAGGGGAGTCTACTTCAGATTAGGTGAACTGGTAAAAGTAGTTAACATACAGGAGGGAAGAGTATTCTGGGTACCGTGAACAGTTGCAAAGGCCCAAGATAGGAGACAGTGTGATGAGGAAGCGGAAGAAAATGACAGAAGGCCTGTGGCTGAGTATGAGCAAGGAGGAGAGTGGTGCGAGATGAGGGAAGAGTAGTAGTCAGGGGCCAGGCGGGGCTAGACCTTGGACATCTGAAGCGTGAATTTTATTCTGTATATTATGGACATCCTTGAATTTTTTTTAAGAGTTTAATTTTTAAAGCTTTATTCTTTTGTCTTTTGGAGAATACAGAGGAGATTAAGAATAGAGTCTGTTAGGTTTTTCATATTCTAAGAGATGATGATGGCTTGAATTAGGATGGTGGAAGTGAAGATGAAGAGAAGTGAGTGCACTTGAGATATATATATATGTTTGTGTGTGTATATATATATATAGGTATTATACTACACAGGGATTGATAATGGATTGAATGCAGCAAGGTTAGAGAAAGGAAGTATCTGTGGTTCCGTGGGTCAGTTCATGGATCATGATCAGCTGTGAGAAATGTGAGTGGCACTCAGGAAGAAGTCTGATCTGAAGAGCCTGTTTGGGAGTTATTAACATGAAAGAGGTGGTTTAATCTGTGGTGGTGAATGGTTTGTACAAAGAAAGATACATGGGAAAAAAACATGAGAACATGATCAAAACTGGAACTCTGGGGAATACCAACATTTAAGGATTAAAAGAAGGAAGCTGGGTGATCCAGTGGAGGCATTTGAGAAAGAGCATTCATTGTAAAATTGTAGGCTCCAGGAGAGCCACAGGAGGAAAGTTCAAGGAGGGAGTGGTCAGTGATATTGTATCAGAGGTAACCCAAGATAACACCTAAGAAGGTAAAGTAGATTGGTTAGCAGAGACTACTGACAACTGAAGGGAAACTGGTTTCAGGAAAGATCAGATTGTAGTGTGGTTGAAGTAACAATGAGAGATGAGGGGAAGAACATGAGAGTGAATGCTCTGTGAAGAAATTTGGCTGAGGACAGAGCGCAGCAGCTGGAAGGAACCTCGGAGTCTTGGGGAAGGGAGATTTTCAATTTTTATTTTATCTGTTTTTAATGAAATGGAAGGCTTGGGGCATGATAATAGGCCGTGGAAGAAGGTGAAGCGAATGGAGTATAGGGATAACCAGTAGAACAGTTCAGACAGGAGAGACTTGTAATGTACGTTTCATTATTTTTTAATGGGTTGAAATGAAGGAAATGATGAAAAATAAGTTTCTTTGCCCCTTTTGTCTTCCAGCCACGCAGTTCCTCTTCTTAGAGAATTGCTAATTTGCACTGCCATCAACAAATGTGTAAATGTATGATTGGCATTGTGCTTGTACCAAATTCTCAGAATTTGGAGAAACAGCTACTACAGGTTATGTGGATTTATTGGTGGGAGGAATGAGAGAGAGATGGAGCACAGATAGGGGTTCAGAGAAGACTGAGAAAGATATGATATGGAATTGTTATTTAACAGGATAACAGAGGACATGTTTATGGTGTGATGTCTGCTGTGATCTTTTCAGAACTTAACTTCTTTACAATCAAAATGTATATCAGCTTCGAAAATGGATTTCTCAAAAATCCATCACTTGTGGAAAGTAAGTACGTGTTTGGGTTCTGAGTGCCAAAACACTGCCTTCCATTCTTAATTGCTTTCACTCATAGTCTTCCATTTCAAATCTTCCATCTCACGCCACACCATGTTGTGTGGTGCTTTGGGGTTATTCAGCCAGTGGTATAAATCAAAACAAAGGGAAGCTTGTTGGTTAAGAAAGAACAGTCTCTGTCTGAAGGAAAGGAAGAGGAGACTGGCAACCAACTACAGTGTCTCTGAGATGGCACTACTTACTGTTCCTAAAGCACATAATTTAACAACCTAAAAAAAAATTTTTTTTCCTTTCAACTATTCTCCTCTTTTTAGCTACAATGGCACCCCACTCCAGTACTCTTGCCTGGAAAATCCCATGGATGGAGAAGCCTGGTAGGCTGCAGTCCATGGGGTTGCCAAGAGTCGGACACGACTGAGTGACTTCACTTTCACTTTTCACTTTCATGCGTTGGAGAAGGAAATGGCAACCCACTCCAGTGTTCTTGCCTGGAGAATCCCAGGGATGGGGGAGCCTGGTGGGCTGCCATCTACAGGGTCACACAGAGTCGAACACGACTGAAGTGACTTAGCACCAGGCTAAAGCACTGAGTGTGACTTTGTTTTATTTTTAGTCACAAAATTGAAAGATTACAAATGAGACTTATATTAGTAGCTGTTTTTAAAGAAGATACTCAGTATTTCTTGTTTGATACAGAACTCATTTTAAATGCATTCATAAACAGCTGAAAATGCTATTTGTGGAAAACATGATAAAACTAAGCAATGAGTCAAAGGTTCAGGTTTAGCTTTCTGACAAAACTGACAACTTATTCTTTTTAGTTAGTACAAGGAGAGTGGGTACTGTGTTATTGCTATGAAGATGATAAATCATCTGTTTACCAGCAAACTCTTATACAGTTTTTTTCATAAAGCAAATATAGTGTTTTCTTTCAAGTATTGAATCTTAGCTTGGTTTTGCTTTCCCAAGCAATTCATTTAGTTGATGTTGGATTAAAATGTACTAATAATCAATTTCGTTCATTCAATTAGATCTTTAATTCAATGTGTTAACATTTTTAATCATTAAGTTATAGTTGGGCATGTACTGCAAGACTACTGTGTGTCACTTTGGTTTGGGGCATACAAAAGTAAAACAGCTTCATTCAAGGAGCTTGTAATATAGTCAGGAAAGAATTGAGCATGTAGTCTGCTGGGGGTATCCAAGTAGAGCAGTCAGTAAACACTGATTAAGTAGCAAAATCACGATACAGATTTTATAAGATTTCCTGAACCATTTTCTCCTGGTTTCTACTGTATTTCCCTATAGTGATTCATAGTAAACTTCTCACAAGAGACGGGCCTATGCTTTTCAGAGGAGACAGTAAAGATTAAAGACAGAACATATTCATAGCCAGACTAGAGAAAAGAGCACCAGGTTGAGAAAAGCACTTGGCAACATTGTCAAAGGAAGAGAAGCCAGCCAGCTAAGTCCCTAGTGCTGGAGGGGTGAAAAAAGAGGTGCTTGAAGAATGAGCCAAGGGTCAAAAAATAGGTCTTAGGGTTCAATCTCAAGCAGACACCTTCTGGGTTCTCTGATAACCTGGTTATCTGGTTTCTCAGCCAACAGCAGATTAGAAAGGGAGAGGCACACTGGCAGCAAAGGTTGATAGCCTCCCAGTGAGGGAGAAAAGAAAATTAGAAGTGGACTTCATAGCTCAAAAAAATTAGCTACTTGAGACCATTTAGCATAGGGAGAAAGAAGTCTTTAAAAGCTCGTAATCCTGGAGCATATCACCATGTGTGTGCGTACTAAGTCGCTTCAGTCATATCCAACTCTTTGCGACCCTATGGGCTGTAGCCCGCTGGACTCCTCTGTCCATGGGATTCTCCAGGCAAGAATACTGGAGAGGGTTGCCATGCCCTCCTCCAGAGGATCATCCCAACCCAGGGATCGAACCTGCGTCTCTCATGTCTCCTGCATTGGCAAGTGGTTCTTTACCACCACTGTCACCTGGGAAGCCCACATATCACCAAAGTCACCATAAATTGCTGGTCATAGTTATGCCCCTGCATCATCAAATTCTTTTTATTCTATTCTAACCTAAGGGCTTTTCTCCCGGCCCACTGCAGTTTGTTAGACCTTTCTTATTACTATGTATTAACTTTAGGGGGAAAACATCTTACTGTCAATATTTCTAACAGAAGAAAATGAGGGTGATGTGGGAGAATTGGATACAAGGGTCCCCTGATATCAGAAAGTAGAGCACTCGTGTGAAACCTTTTAGAAAGCTGGAGTAAAGTAAAGCAGTTACCTTAGGACACATCTTGCTAACAGATGCACAGAATAAATCAGGATGAAGCACAGATGGTCACAAACACAGATAAAAGCCATAGTGGCTGGATGATGAGATGTTGAGTGTAGTTCCCTGGAAGGAGCTAGATGGTGCCCCGCTCACTGCCTGGGATGCCCACTGCCTCTGTAATGGTTCTCAGGAAAACAAATGTGTTTTTTCACAAAAGCAAATCCTCTTTGAATTCTTTTTGTTTGTGAAAACAGGTACTTATGTAGGTCTTCATAAAAGCAAAGTGATGTAAAGTCAACTTTCAAGAAGCAGGGGATACAGGTATTAAAGGTTTGTGGTTTTTTGCCATTCTGCTGTCAAACCCATCTCTAGGGGATGTTTTCAACTTCAGTGTAACTGATGGGTTTAACTGATAAAGCCCTACTTACATGCTCACATTTCTTACGGAAACCCAGGAGAGGCCTATGCAGATCTTTGTAAACTGGGCTAAGAAAGCCTTCAGTTTTCAAATGCTCTCAGTCTTCTGTTTCTTGTGTGGCTCCGGTTTCGCCCTACTGCAGATTGCAAAGATGTAACTTGAACACATTGATTCATTGATTTAATAGATGTTTATTGAATGCCTGCCATTTGCAAAATATTAAGATAGAGGTGGATTTAATTTTTTGGAATAAGGATTTATTTTGATCTATTGTCCACTTACTATCTTTAGCAGCTCAGAATAAGAAACAGAAGTATTCTCAATTTATGGTAATATGTTTGTGTTCTTTTCTTGGTACTGTAGACTAGCCCATTTAAAGGCAAAATCAGTCTCATATTTGGAGTTGTCTTATTAAAAAAATCATGATAGACTTGGAAAGACAGGTCATTTTCCTTCATTGTAAATACAGCCAACTTTGGGATCAGATGACTCATTTCTAAAAGCAAATGTAAACCACCAGTGTGGTGAATTTATGATGTTGATTATAAGTTGATATTTAGAAGTCCAATTTAAAGCTAAGAAATGCCAATTTGGGCTGAAAATAGGGCCTTCAGGACCAGTTATTGTATAATTAGAAGGTAAGTCCTAGAAACAGATGCAATTTCCAAGGAGATAAAGGGGAGGAGGGTTTTTTCATGAAAAAATCCTGAGGAACTTGGGATATTAGCTATTAAAGATAGATGGAGGAAGAGAATTCCTGAATTTCCTCAGCCACCTAGTTACTGTAGGCATCAATCTCAGAATCTAATGGTCTGTCTGTGTTGCAGATAGCCAATAGTCAACCCCCCCAAAAATATACTTGTTCTTATTTGATTCCTGAATTTCACAGCAAGTCAAAATCAGCCACCACATGTCAGTTCACCCTCAAAAGGTAATCTTATCTCAAAGTCCTGGAGTTGACCATAACAACTGATTTGGAAAATAAATGAGTATTATGTCTAAACCATAATATAATTTGAATGTCTCTTGTGCAGTAGAATTATATTATTGAAATGGTTACATTTTAGATATGCAGAATTCTATAATTATATATGTTTATAAATATATTTATGATAAGTATTCTATCCTGACTGTTACTCACCCCTATTTTAAGTTATACCCTATTCCTGGTCAAGTAAGCTTGCGTGTCCCACTGATTACTTCATTGATCTGAAGAGCTGTCTTGGTTATGGTTTTTCTTGTGGCAGCTTTTGAAACGTTTTACTTCAAAAGGCTTTAAGTAGTTAAGTTTAAAATAACTGAAGGATTTAGGATCATCTTAAAGCCACCAAAAGCAAATTTATATTTTTTTGTCAGAGGAGACAGAAATGAGGACACAAAAGAATCTTAAAAAGAGTGGATATGTATGTATATGTATAACTGATTGACTTCATTGTACACCTGAAACTAACACAATATTTTAAATCAACTATGCTGCTGCTAAGTCATTTCAGTCGTGTCCAACTCTGTGGGACCCCACAGACGGCTCCAGTAAAAATCTTTAAAAAAGGAATGACATAGATTTTTTAACCTCCCCTTGAATTTCTGTGTTTAAAGTTTGAATTTACCTCATTGCTCTGTGAAAGTCTGTTTCAAGGTGTCTTCTTGGCTGTTTGATTTGAAGATAAGTCTGGAAGGGAAGATTATACAGGAATATTCTTAAATCGCCAGCATGATTATATCTGTTGCATTTATTTCTTAACCTTATGTGAAATGTTTGTAGGTTTTCAGGTGATGATATCTTTTGATTTAATCTACTACCTAAATTTTACCAGTCAACCTTGAAAGAAAATGCTTTCTGATTTGTTAGGGAAGGATTTATTTGGTTCTCCAAGTATCGTACAACTTTTGGTCTCTGCAGAATCTATTATATAAAATGCCTCTGCTTGAGGTGTTTCCCCTCATTTTTGGTTAAGAGAACAGGAAAACCACAAACTCTATCATGCCATTTACTCTGCATTATCCATCTTTGAAGACCTATAATTGTTTTTTATCTTTTTTTAGCCATTATTTTAGTCAAAAGGGCTTCCCTGGTGGCTCAAACAGTAAAGAGCCTGCCTCCAGTATGGGAGACATGGGTTTGATCCCTGGGTTGGAAAGATCCCCTAGAGAAGGGAATGGCTACCCAGTCAAGTATTCTTGCCTTTCCATGGATAGAGGAGCCTGGTGGATTACAGTCCATGGAGGCATAGAATTGGACAGGACTAAGCAACTAAGACTTTCACTTAGTCAAAAGGACATAATTTTCTATATTAAAAACAAAAGATTTAAAATATGGTAGCTCTGATGACTTTATTAATATCCTAGAATATAAATTCCTGATAGCAACTGCTCTTGTGAATGAATATTTTAATATATCTATACCCAAATGTCATCTGAGTGTCCAGACAGATCCTTTAAGAACTAAACAGTTGGCTCAAGAGCCTTCAGTTTTATGTTATGAAGAAGCCTAAACTTTCCCTAAGATTTCTTCAGATTCTAGTGTTCTGTGACCTCTGAGTTACTGCCATCTGGATGGGACTTCTTTCCCTTCCCTTCTCTCTCCCCTCCAGAGGAGGGGAAAGTATATAGTTGCTTCCCTGGGGTCAGGCAGAGCCGCTTTGCCTTCCTTTGATGGTACAAGGCCTTACCTTCCACCGTAACTGCGTTTTCCATGTGTTTTCCCAAACAAAAAGCATTTGTTTCCTAAGAAGAGCTCTGCTATTGTATGTTAAAATGATGAAATGTGTGCCTTATTAGGTTTAATTTGATAATAATAATCCTTCCAGTAGCTTATTTTCTCCATTTATAAAACTACAAAATTTCAGTAATTCATATCAAACTTAGTCTCCACTGTTTACAGAAGTTATAAGAAAACCTATCTTGAAAAGACTTTTGCAGTGTTAGAATTAATCATAGTATGTAACCTTGTGTAGTTTTTTTGCCAGGTGGTTGAGAGATGGTGCACTTTTAAAAAAGAGTTTCAGATAGAGGTTAAGTATCAAGTTGCTCTTTCTCTTAGAGAAGAAAATCACTAAATTTTGTGAATGTGAGCAGTCTACCCTTTTGAGGTATGCATTTAGTAATTTTGAGCTATTCATCAGATGGTAAATAGGTTTGTTTAAGAAATATGAACTTATTATATGCCACTTTTAAACTCTTGTCATCTTTGAACTTTAAGCATTTTTCTCTTAAAAAAATTTTTTTTACCAGATAACCAAACACCTGAAGATATCAACATCAAGGCTTAATCTCACTTTCTATTTTTTAACCACTTGTTTAGTTGAAATCTAATTATACTGCTTTAGAGCAGCTAGGTAGTAATAGAAAAGTAACATGGCCTTTTAAGAAATTGTCAGGAACTCTGCCCCGCATAGTTTACATTGCAGAGATTGCTAGTTCTGCATATACTCTCTCCAGCAAGTGTTTTCATGTCCAGGTACATGTTCAGACGTTAAGGACTGAAGAGATGCAATAGTAATGATACGATAAGTAGTCTACCTAAACAACAGTAAGATTTTATAGATTTAAAAAAATTTTCCTTGTATCTCTATACCTTGCTCCAAATTCTCCCACTGTCTTCTCATCAAGGCAAGAATTTTAATGTTTATAGTATAGAAAACATTAATTTATGTGAATTGCATTGTGGTATCTCTCATTTTGCTTCCTGCTTTATTCACTCAGCACCGTATTTTTAATGCTGGTATGTATCCACATTTTACCTATTAGTCTCCAGGGAGCAGGCCCTCACCTTATTATCACAAACAGCAATGCAGGAAACAGTCTCACACCTGTATCTTTATATGCTGATATGAGAATCTGTTTGAGATAGATATACCCAGGAGCAGAACTGCTGGATTGAAGGGTACATATGTACATACGTATGTACGTATGTACAGCATAGTTTCTAGGGGTCTTCTGAATGGCTGTACTAGTCTGCGTTCTCGCCAAGGGGTTTTTATTTGGGTAAATTTTTATAGGATTAGAAGAATTCCTCTAAGGCCAGTAATTAGTGACAAGAAAGGATTACCTTGGGTAAGGATAATTGTTAATAACTCCTAAATTATTGCTAGGTGGCACTCCCAGATAGATATAGAGAGATATAGAGCGATGAGATATAGAGCCATAATTTCTTTAAAAGCATGTTCTTCTTGAGAGCCAGGGCTGCTGACCATGTGGAGGGGATCTGAGTCCTATTTCTTTTAAGTCTGTGTGCCATGACCAGGTACCATGAAATGGTGTGATTTGTATTTTATAATTCTACCTCCTTATCTATTTAGCTTTTACATTTTGTTAAACACATAACTAATGCTTAGTTAGTTCAGTCGCTCAGCCGTGTCTGACTCTTTGTGACCCCGTGAATTGCAGCACCCCAGGCCTCCCTGTCCTGTATACCAAATACTACTATATATGCTTTATAAATATTAACTCATTTAATCCACATAAAATAGGTCCTGTTATTGCTCCCATTTTATAAATAAGAAAACTGAGACACAGAAAGACTGTTTTAATATTACTAATTGGTGAATATGGATAATTAATGAAAAGCCTGTAAAAATAAATGGAGTATATAATTTATTTTATTTCATAATCCATTATAAATAGAAAGGTGTTATTTAACTTTTCTGACTTTAACTTTTGAACACCAATGTGTGTAACTCATTGAAATGCCAAATGGAAAAAGGAAGCACATGTGTTTAATATTATACTTCCAAAAATTGGAAAATAAAATCCAGTGGTAATGATAATCTTTATTAGATGCCATAGTTGTCCAAACTAGGGGGATGGGGAAGGGGTTCAAGAGAGAGGGGACATACATATCTTTATGGCTGATTCATGCTGTTGTATGGCAGGAACCAACACAACATTGTAAAGCAGTTATCCTCCAATTAAAAATAAATATTTTAAAAAACTTGAAAGAAAAAGATGCCAGCACACCTGGGTGTATGAATTTTCCAGATAGGTAAAACTTACTTATTTAAACAGCATAAAATATTATTTCTTAATATTTTCTTTTAAATCTTGCTTTCCTAACTTCTAGAAGAGTAGGCATGAGAACATGATTTAACATTTTCCTCATGATTGGGGTCACATTTTAATAATTGTCATTGTACTTTGATGAGGATATAGGTGTTAAACATGAAACAGAAGGCTTCTAATAATGACTAGACGTGGCTTTCTTGAAAAAGTTCCTAATTTTTTTTCTTTTGGATTATTTGTCTAATTTTGTAAAAGGTACTATATGGAATATACGACTACAGTTGTATGACTGCTGTAAAATTAATCATTGACTCACAGATGGTTCCTTGCCTGGAAAATCTTCTTCAGTGTTGCTGTGGTGGTTTTCAGTCAGTTCAGTTGCTCAGTCATGTCTGACTCTTTGCAACCCCATAGACTGCAGCACGCCAGGCCTCCCTGTCCATCACCAACTCCCAGAGCTTGCTCCAACTCATGTCCATCGAGTTGGTGATGCCATCCAACCATGGTGGTTTTAGCTCTTAGTGATTTGATGACCCTGATGAATCAGATACATATTAGCAGTCACCCATTCTCTTGCTATTTACTGTTTGTTGAGGAAGGATAGAGAAACAGTGTCCCTTTCTACTGCCATAGTTCAGACTGGATTATTGAAACATAAATTCATTATATTTTCAGACAAGACAGCAGACTAATTTTTTCTTCAAACTTTCTTCAATATTTGGCTTGAAACCAAATGTCAAGCATAAGTGACATCTAAAATTACGTCTCTCCAATCGCTTCTTGGCCTTTTGGCTAAGATCAAGTGGAAAATTACATCTCTAAATGTATAGGACAGAAAGTCTTGTCCTTGCATGGTAGATTTTCTTTCTTATAAATCCTTTGAAACACAAGCTTGTCTGCTTAAAACCTGTAACTTCTGAAAGTTTCTGGATAGGAGCAATAGATGCTACAGATCAAGTTCAGCTCTGCCGATCACCGGTAGATGAAATCATTTCCAACTCAGCCATTGTTATTTATGGCATGTTTATTTTATATATGTATACTTTTGAGGTATCTTATAAATATTATAAAGCCCCATTTTGCCTCTGAAAGCAGTACTGGTGATAGATAGATCAACATGAAAATACAAATTGTGTAAAAAACTGAAAGTGAAAAAATTACACATTAAATTTATGACTGGGTAATAAAAATGATTATTAATGAACGATTATAAATGAATGATCATTAATGATGATCAATGATTAATGATTAATAATGATTATTAATGGATGATAAAATGATTATAATTATTAATAATTATTAATAAAATAATCATTTTTATTATCACAGGATGTGCCTGTACCTTTGACAGGCAGCCAAAGGTGAAGAAATATGAATGTCTAAAATGGGATGCCTGCTTAGTCAAAGTCTAATTCAGGTTAAAATTGGAGTTGAAGAACCTGAAGGCTGGGTATGATGAGTGAAAGTGGTTCTGTGGAAACTTATCAAACAGCACAGATGGCACCGTGGGTTCATGGCCATTTCTAATCTGCAGGTGAAACTCTAGTGTGGATTACTTAGCTACCAGAGGTTCCCTCCCTTCTGTTGGTGGAGATTGTGGAAGGGAGGGGTTGCCTGCCTCAGTAAATGTTCATTGTAAACAAAACAGGACACTTTTTTTTTTAATGCCAAAAATATACCAGCTCAGAGGAAATGTGGACCCCCAAAACCTAAATCTCACTCATAGTTTTGGACTTTTAGACTAATGGATTTCACAGCCTTTTGGAATTCATCCTGTATGTAAGTAGAGCTGCCTCTCTATATCTTATACTCTGGAAGCCCTACTGGTCATCAAATTGAATGACACACAAAAAAGGGGTCAAAATTTTGCCAGGACCACGTAGCCTCCTGGGGTGAACTCGACAGCTGCTGGTAGCGTAGGTGTGTTGGAGGTAGTATACTGCGGCTCGCCCGTGCAGCTGGCCCTGGCGTCGTGTGGTCTCTGCCTTTGTGAGATCTGTTGCTCACTATCCAGGGTGGATTTCGGAGGTACACCCCTCCACCGCCACCCCTTTTTCAGCTTTTAGCACTGAAACCTTCCTACAGACTTTTTTTGTAGTTTAGTATCTGACTTTAAAATTATTGTGGGGTTTTTCAGTAAGTTTTATCTTTTGATGTAGCCAGAAAATTAGTGAGTCTCTTGAAAGTCTGCTGTTTAATGTAGGAACGTGGTACATTTATTTTATGTTTGAAATTGTACAATTTATCTTTGGTCTGGATTAAGGTTCTCACTGCCTACCAGAGCTGCTGCTGGAAATAGTGATTGTCACTGTTCCCATTTCTGCAGGCAGATCAGCAGCCAACATGTATTTTAAGTTAGTCCCCAAAGTATAATTTGTACAATAAAAATTTTAAGTATATTTTTTCAATTTAAATATTTGTCACATCATTATAGTTACTGTAATTGTAGGCTCTGCAGTCTTGTCCAAGTGAAGTGTTCCTGAATTGTTTTAGGCTATCCTATAAGGTTGTTTTGGCCAGAGTATCCTGTTTTAAGGAAGTAGCAAGATTTTTTTTTTTATTTTAAGGCACAGGACCTATATTTAGGCCCTCACTGTTGACCATTTAGTTTCCATGGCTAGGCTAAACTAAGTCATCTGCCTCTTGTATTCTGCCAGCAGTATTTATATCAATGACATGTTTTGTTTGTTCTTTTTATGTCTCATTGTTATTAAAATAAGTCACTGGGCTGGTTTATTTTCTCCTAAATGTGCAAGAATCACAAAAGCTGGCTTCTTGTTAAATAATGCATGCTTGGTTGATTGTTTTATGAAGAAAAGTGGTGAAGTTGTTCCTAAAAAGAATGAATATAGATCCAGCATAGCAAGTAGAAAGTACTCAAGGAAGTGTGTGTGTATGAACTAGGAGAGGCACTGGATGTGTACTGTTTGTGCTTGCCAGAGTTTAGTGTCGACTGCATTTAGGACTGTGACACTGCAGGCTTTCTATTTATGCATCACAAAGGTAGAGAGAAAATGATAAAGGGCACTAAACTAGCATCACTCATCGGATGACAAGAAGTAAATGTGACTTCTTAGTTGCAAGAAGATATCGTAAAGCGATCAACAGTAGGCTTTACAGTGTGTACAGCTTTCTGTAGGCTTGAATAATGATAATGATAAAATAGTACTATTTGATGGTGATAGAAATAATAATAACTAATATTTGCATAGCATTTACTTTATTCTGAGGTATTGTTCTAAGAGCTTTACATGTAGTAACTCATGGAATTTCCCAGTGACCATCTGAGGCAGGTTCTTCTATTATCCTCTTGTAACTCACTTAATCTCCATAAAGACACATGTTATTAAGGCCGTTTTACAAGTGAAGAAATGAGGTTAAGTAACTTGTCCAAGGTCATGCAACTAGTAGTAGAACTGGGGTTCAGAATCCATGTTCTTAACCTCTGTGATAGGCTCAATAATGGCCCTCCAGGATACCTAGACCTTAGTCTCCTGGAACCTGTGAATATTACCTGATACAGTCAAAGGGATTTTGCAGAAAGGACCACGTTGAGGATTTTGAGAGGGGGAGATTTTTTGGCTAATCCAATTGGGCCTTAAATAAAAGTATGGGTGTCGATAAGAGGGAGATAGCAGAAGATTTCGGAGAAGGCAATGGCACCCCACTCCAGTACTCTTGCCTGGAAAATCCCATGGATGGAGGAGCCTGGTAGGCTGCAGTCCATGGAGTCGCTAATAGTCGGACAGGACTGAGCGACTTCACTTTCACTTTTCACTTTCTGCATTGGAGAAGGAAGTGGCAACCCACTCCAGTGTTCTTGCCTGGAGAATCCCAGGGATGGGGGAGCCTGGTGGGCTGCCATCCATGGGGTCGCACAGAGTTGGACATCACTGAAGCGACTTAGCAGCAGCAGAAGATTTGGCCGAAGACGGTGATGTGACAGGGGAAGCAGAGAGAGAGAGAGATCCGGAGATGCTGGCTTTGAAGAGGGAAGAAGGGGCCCTGAGCCAAGGACTGCAGCTCTATAAGCTGGACAAGACAGGGAGAGGGATTTCCTCCTAGAGCCGAAAGAGGAAGCATAGCTCTGCCAATACCTTGGTTTTTGGTTTTGATCCACTGAAAGTTTTTCATCCCTTGAGGTCCAGAACTGTAAGATAATAAATTGTTGTTTTAAGCCACTGAAATTTGTGGTGATTCATTGGAACAGCAATAGGAAGCTAATGTCACTACTAATGCTAGTTACAGTTAAGCTTTTTATGGTCAGCAACCCTTCCCCACAATCCATGAAGGAATCAACTTTCATAATAATCTTCAGTGGCCTTGCTTTATGGCACTTGTTGCTTTATTGCTTAATCTTTATCTCTTTCTAAATGAAGATTTTTCAGAGGTAATCTTTACACTACATCTAATACATACTTAAACAAAGTAACCATTCTGAGCTCAGAGTTGACTGTTAGGTCAGAAACCTTAGAAATATTAAGAAGATGTCATTTTTTCTTCAGGCCCAAGTTAAAGGGGATAGCTGGAGGGGATGAGTGTCACATTTCAGTGTCCACTGTATGTCTTTACTGAGTTAAGAATTTCTGTTATTCATTTTGGTGCTCATCATACTTGACGCTCCCTATAAAGAATAATTGATTATTACTTCCACCTCAACAATTATGAACTGGGAAGTAATGTGCTCAGAATCAGAAAACCAGTAATTGAGATAAAATTCAGGCTTGTGTAATGCCAAGGTGCATACGTTGTCCTATATTGCTATATATATGTATGTCCTATATGTCAGAATTGCTGCTGCTGCTACTAAGTCGCTTCAGTTGTGTCCGACTCTGTGTGACCCCACAGATGGCTGCCCACCGGGCTCCCCCGTCCCTGGGATTCTCCAGGCAAGAACACTGGAGTGGGTTGCCATTTCCTTCTCCAATGCAGAAAGTGAAAGAGTCGCTCAGTCATGTCCGACTCTTCATGACCCATGGACTGCAGCCTACCAGGTTCCTCCATCCATGGGATTTTCCAGGCAAGAGTACTGGAGTGGGGTGCCATCGCCTTCTCCGAATTTGTAATTTATGACTTTTAAAAAATATTTTCTTAGAACTTGAAAATATCTTTTAAATATGCTAGTAGGTATAGAAAATAGAAGTCTGTTCCTTACTGAAATTCTTTAGAGATAGTGATCTAATTACAAGTATACCTAAATGTAGGTGGTTCCCTATTTCAGAAGTTTGAACTAGGAAACTATTGATTTATACAGGTGGTTATTTGATGTCTGAATTATTTTACTACTAGATCAGGAGTCCGAAATCTTTTTCTGTAAAAGGTCAGATAGTAAATATTTTAGGCTTTGGCTGACTATAAGGTTTTCGTCACAGTTAACTAAGCTCTGCCATCGTAGCATGAAAGCAACCAGTTGACGACACATAAACAAGGGAGCGTGGCTCTGCTCCCTAAAACTTCACTGATAGAAACTGAAATTTGAATTTCACGTATTTGTTACACATCCATGAAACATTTTAACTTTGTTTTTCTTTCCCCCAACTGTTTAAAAATGTGAAACCTGTTCTTGGCTCACAGGTTACAGAGAACAGGTGGCAGGTCAAATTCAGTCAGTACATTTGCTGACTCTGAACTGGATGACCTATTAGACAGTAGCATGTTTATTCTTATATTTTCATTACCATCCTATTTTTTAAAATATAGCACTGTATTCATAATCTATAAATACAGATCTCAGGAGTATTGTAATTTGAAAGAACTCGATAAAAAGTATATGTGCCGTAGGACTTACATGACATGTGATTCTCAGTTGCCAGCTCAACGTTTGTCGATTCTTTGTGGACAGAACTCTTAGCTGATATTGTGTTCAGGTTCCTAGTGGTTGAGTTCTTCAGGGAAGGTGCTTTCTTCCTCCCTTCAACTTCAGGGGGTGGGTGTAGGAAAATCTTAATTGGTTTGATCCCATTTTAGTTCCATTGCCCTTGCAGTGGTTAATTTGGAAATGAAAGCTTGGACAGTAAGATAGCACATGGGGAAGAATTTAATTGCATGCAATAGACTGAGCTTGGATAGGAAAATGAGTTTTTGACAACTGAAATTAAAATCAAAGTACCTAATAAATGCTTTCAGCTTTACTTCATGTTGCACTGGCTTGTACAGATTACTATATTGACAAACATATTTCAAGAATATAATTGTTTATATAAGATGGAATTTTAAAAATTTATTAAAGTTTTCTGAATTCAAGTATAGGAAATTTTTTCTTATACCAACATAAAATTAGAAACTTTTCTGTTAAAGACTGTTGTTTATTATGTTTTTTTCCCTATACATTTTTTTTTCCATTTATGAAGTATGAAAACAGCAACCGTATGCCAATAACCACAGTTTTTTTTTAAATTTTAGTTGTCCATGATAATCAGAAAGCCTGGATATTACAAACCTTGGTGTATGCTCACTATACTCCGTTCTTCTTCGTGATTACTTACAGCCTGGCTTTGGGCCTAACCTTTTGGTTGGACTGCTTTCTAGATCATTACTGTTGATTTTATGGTCTCTGTACCCCCTTTTAAAAACCAAATACCTTTTTTGACACTTCTATATGTTTAATTCTTTTGCCCATTCTATCTCTGAAACTTTCTTTCCTAGTCTTCGCTGAGATTGTGTCTCTATAGAACCTGAGTGACCATTGTCAGTCTCCTCTACTGCTTTTATTTTGGTCTTCTCTATTTCTTGGTGGTGACTCGTGTTAAAAAAAAAAAAAGCACACAGTGTTTATGATGCCTGTAACTAGTAGGCATGAGAACGATTTAGCCATAAATAGAAGCTGCACATTGCTAAGTAGACAATATTTAGCAGAGACTGTCTTTTGATATAAAGCTAGGCTTAAAATTAATATTAAACAGTTTTTAAATTGACAACAATTGGGTTTTTTTAAAGTAAACACATGTATTTAATGCATTATATTGTTTTGTGTTCCTCTATAAACTGGTTCTTTATGACTGTTTTGATTCCAGTTGTGTGCATATTTTTTTTTAAGAAAATACTATATGAGCATCCTTATGCCTACATCTTGGCATACTCTGTGAGTATATCCATTGTATAAATTCTTACTGGTAAAATTGTTAAATTATGGTGTATATGCATTGAAAAGTGTAGTGGGCGTTGCTGAATGGCCTTTCTGAAAGCTTGTATCAGTTTGCACTTTTATCAACAGTATGAGTACCACTTTCTCCATATCCCCTCCAACAACAAACATAATGTTTGTTGATCTAATGGATGAAAAATATTTTCTTTACATTTTAATTTATTTTAATAAATTTAAGTAAGGTTGAGCATCTTTTATATCAGTAATTTTCAACTGAGAGCAATTTACCCTTGTGCCCAGGGGGCATTTGATACTGTCTGGAATTGGGGGGGCTGTTAAAACTGGAAACAGATCTGGGGAGAGGATTCTTCGAGCATGCTGCTAAACATCCTACAATGCACACACCGAAGTATTATCCAGCCCTGAATAGCAGTAGCACCAAGGTTGAGAAACTCTGCTTAATATTATTCCATTTCCTCTTCTTTTTTGATTTATTATCTGTAATTCTTGAGTTATTATTTGCTTTAGAGTTTATAGTATACATTTTTTGAGTTCAACTTTGTTTCCTATATTATATAAACACCTTGCTATAGTAAATTTCCATTTTTCTCTTCCTGGCCTTTGTGCTATTGTTTTAATACATTTTACTTCTATATATATGTTATAGACCCCACTGTATATTATTATTATTTTACTTTAAACAGTAGGTTACATTTTTTAAACAGCTTTAGTGAATTATATTTACATTTTATGTGTATGTGTGCTCAGTCACATCTGACTCTTTGTGACCCCATGGACTGTAGCCCACCAGGCTCCTCTGTCCATGGGATTCTCCAGGCAAGAGTACTGGAGTGGGTTGCCATTTCCTCCTCCAGGGGTTCGTCCCAACCCAGGGACTGAACCCGTATCTCTGGTGTCTCCTGCATTGGCAGGCAGATTCTTTACCACTGGCACTACTTGGGAAGCCCTGTAATTTACATTAGAGTGAACATATTTCAAATATACAGTTTGATAAGTTTTGACATGTATATACTTGTGAAACCATCACCATCAAAATAATGAACATATTATCATCCTCTAAACTTTTCTCCTGTCCCTTGGTAATCCCTCCCCAGCCCCAGGCAACCAGTGATCTGCTTTCTGTCACTGTACATAAGTTTATATTTTTTTGATTTTATATAAATAGAATCATAAATTATGTACCTTTTTTGTCTGGCGTCTTTCATCCAGCATAATTATTTTGAGATTTATCCACGTGGTGTGTGTGTATCATTAGGAAAACATTCTTAATGACATATATTCCAGGTAATTGAATTGCTGTTATTAACAAGCATGCTGAATTCTAAAGTCACTTGATGTGTTCTTTGTTTTAGGTCATGACCATCCAAGATGTGATAATCACATGAGATCACTCTGCTCCAGATGTCATTTGACTCATCAAACAAAAATCTATTTAAAAGCAAATATCCCTTTGACCAGAACCTTTCTTTATTCAATGGCTTGATGGATTTCCTTTACTCTGATTCAAACCAAAGCTATCCTTCTCAACCAAAACAAAAAAGGATCTTACATGAGTCAATCCCAGGATGCCACTTTTACAGCACTGATGGGTGAAGAAAACCTCATGAATATCAATCACAGAGACTCAGAGAGCATCACTGGTGAGTCTAGTTTAATAAATGAAGTGCTCTTGCCTACAGGACAAAATGCATTTAAGATCCACCATGATGAAACTCAGCCTCTCTTCAGCCTCGTCTTCTCAGAGACCACTGAATTAATCTCTCCATCCTCAGATCTCCTATCACAGTGGTCCCCAAACATTTTGGTCCACAACTGGTATCATGGAAGACAGTTTTTCCATGGATTGGGGCAGGGGTAGGGGGTGGTTTGGGGATGATTCAAGCATGTTAAATTTATTGTGCACTTTATTTTTATTAATATTATATCAGCTCCTCCTCAGATCTTCAGGCATTAGATTCCAGAGACTGGGGACCCCTCTTACTGCATTATCAAAATCTGCCTTGGTTGTTGTTCCTTGTCTATGTCTGACTCCCTGTATCTGTGAGCCCTGATCAGTAGAAACTGCGTTATACTCACCTCCCTTATCTTATTTTCCTATTCCCATCTTCCTATCTCCGAAAAGACAGAGTTACTATCTAACCCTGCAGTCACTTAACAACAGTATCTGGCACATAAGGCTCTCAGGACATATAAGTTTGCAAAACAGGTACAACCCTGTAAGTCCTCATCTACAAGACTATATTTTAAAAACTCTGTATACCCAACTTTTTTTCTACACTTTGGTTCTAAAACTCATTGGTCCACAAAACCTGACTTATCCAGTTATTTCTAGATTTATCCCACTTTGTTTGAATGTTTGTTTGCTGAAAAATGTATTAATGTGTTTAAATATGGACTACTGCTACAAAACCAGTTGGAGGTGTTATATAACATACAGTAAATGCACAGGACTACTTTTCCAAAACTCCATAAAATTCTGAAACGCATCTGTAGGTTTTTTCCCCTGTTTTTTATTCACCAGTACTGAGATATGTGTATTAAGATGCACCCATTTTAAGTGTAGAGTTTGGTTTTGACAAATATGTACACTCATGTAACCACCAGTACAATCAAGTTTTAAGATATTTTTATAATCCCCCCAAAGTTCTCTCATACCCAGATCTCTCCACCCCTCAACTGCTAACTCCAGTCAATGTGCTTTTTGTTACTATGGTAACAGAAAAAATTTGCTTGTTCTGGAAGGTCATATAAATTAATCTGTCTTTTGTGTCTGGTTTTTTATGCAGCAAAGTGCTTCTGAGATTTATCAACACTGTGGTATCTGTCAGCAGTTCATTTGTTTTTATTGCTGAGTTACAACTACTAAACTCTGCTGTTATAGCAGTAAAGATGTCATAGATGATACATAAAAAAAATATATAATTGTTTCAATAAAACTTTATAAAGCCAAGCAGAGGCAATAGGCTAGAGTTGGCTTCTGGGCCATAGTTCCCTGACCTCTTCACAACATAACACTTGGTAACATCGGTGTTTTTTACTTTAACCATTCTAGTAGGTATGTACCCGGTATCTCTGTGTGGTTTCAGTTTCTTTTTCCCAGAAGACTAATGATTTTCAGTCTCTTCTTGTGCTTATCGGCTATTTCTAGGTACTTGGAATTTTCTATTTAAATCATTTGCTCATTTTTATATTTGCTCTACTATTGAATTATAAATGTTCTTTATGTATTCTATGTAAATTCTTTGTTAGGTAAAGGGGTACAAATATTTTCTTCCAGACTGTGATTTGCCTTTTCATCTACTTAATGGTGTCCTTGGCAGAGCGAAAGTTTAAAATTTTGGTGGAGCCCAGTTTATCAAGTTTTGCTTTTATAGTTCATATTTTTTTGTGTTATTTCTTCAGTTTACCTTTAAGAGTTTTACAGTTTTTGCTTTTACGTTAAGGTCAACTGCCCATTTTATAATTTTGAATGTATAATCAAGTTAGGGTCCAGATTTTTTTCCCCATTTAAATGTTTAATTGTTCCTGCACCATTTGTTGAAACCATTATCTTTTATGCTATTGAATTACTTTGGTAATTTCATTGAAAAATCATTTGATTTTTATATGTGTGGTTTGTTTCTGAATTCCCCATTCTGTTTCTTTAATCCCCAAGTCTATCTTTATGTAAATACTACAATGTTTTGATTATTATACTCTAGTAAATCATTTTATTACTATTTTTAATTTGTTTTTTTTTCTTTCTTTTTACTTAAATACAATGCTAATTGTTACTTTTTGGAATTTAAGAAGTTATTAACAAATGAAAAGACAACACAGTGTTTGTACAATCTGGATTTTAAAATCATTAATTTGGATTGGCCCTGTACAGAAATCTATAGTAAATCTTGAAATCAGGTAGTATACATTCTCCAACTTTGCCCTTCTTTTTGAAAACTTATTTTGGCCATTCTTGACCTCTTACATTTCTATATAAATTTTAAAACCAGTTTGTCAGTTTCAGCCAAAAAAGAGTGATGGAATTTTGAATGGAATGATATGCACTTGATAGAGAATTGACATCTTAAGACTGTTAAGTCATCTAATCCATGAATATGATATATCCCTCCATTTATTTAGGTCTTCTTTAATTTCTCTAAATAATACTTGGCATTTTTGTTACACAGGTCTTCCACATACTTTGTTAAATTTAATCCTACTTTTTTTTTCCTGCTACTATATATGACATCGTTTATTCAGTTTTATTTTCTAGGTGTTATTACTAGTATGTAGAAATGAAATTTATATATTGACTTTGTATTCTGCAACTTTGCTTAACTTAGTTTTATTAACTTTGTCTACAGAAGTCAATGGTGCTCTGGATTTTCTCCCCAGTCTTTTTTCATTTGAGAGAATTACCGTTGCTATGCCTTCAAGTCTACTTTTCTTCTGGAGAGTGTCTAATATGTTAATGTTATCCAGTGAATTTTTAATTTCTATATTGTACTCTAGTTCTGGGGGGCTTCCCTGGTGGCTCAAACGGTAAAGCATATGCCTACAATGCAGGAGACCTGGGCTCAATCCCTGGGTTGGGAAGATCTCTTGGAGAAAGAAATGGCAACCCACTCCAGTGTTCTTGCCTGGAAAATCCCATGGATGGAGGAACCTGGTAGGCTACAGTCCATGGGGTCGCAAGGAGTCAGACACGACTGAATGATTTCACTTTCTTTCACTCTAGTTCTATTTGAATTTTAGAAGTATACTTTTTGTTTCTCTTTTCATCAAATTTAAGTTTTCCTCTTAAATCTTTGAGCATATTTATAATGGCTTTTTAAAAATTTCTCTTTACTAATTTTATCATTTTTGTCATTACTGGGCTTGTTTCTGTTGATTTATTTTCCAACTGGTAATGGGTTACAAATTGCTTATTGTTTGCATTTCTAGTAACTTGTTATCAAATATTTTCAATGTTACATTGATGTTTGAATTTTGTTGTCTTATTTGGAAAACTGTTATTTTGGCAGGTCCTTAAATTACTTACTGATAAGATCAGTTCTTTTGAGTCTTGTTTTTAATCTTTGCTTTCTGAGTTTGTAGATCACAAGATCATATTCCATTATGCTTTATTCTAGCATTAATTTAATTCCACTACTAGCAGGTACAAGTCTTCTAGGATCTTTTGATTGTCTCAACTTGTCATTTTCTTGGGCTCCAGAATCACGATGGACAGTGACTGCAGCCATGAAATTAAAAGATGCTTGCTCCTTGGAAGAAAAGCTATAGCAAACATAGGCAGCATATTAAGAAAGCAGAGACATTACTTTGCTGACAAAGGTCCATCTAGTCAAAGCTATGGTTTTTCCAGTAGTCATGTATGGATGTGAGAGTTGGACCATAAAGAAGGCTGAGCACCGAAGAATTAATGCTTTTGGACTGTGGTGTTGGAGAAGACTCTGGAGAGTCCCTTGGACTGCAAGGAGATCAAACCAATCCATCCTAAAGGAAATCATTCCTGAATATTCATTGGAAGACTGATGCTGAAGCACCAATACTTTGGCCACCTGATGTGAAGAGCTGACTCATTGGAAAAGATCCTGATGCTTGGAAAGACTGAAGGTGAGAGGAGAAGGGGACAACAGAGGATAAGATGGTTGGATGGCATCATCGACTCAAAGGACATGAATTTGAGCAAACTCCAGGAGATGGTGAAAGACAGAGAAGCCTGGCATGCTGCAGTCTATGGGGTTGCAAAGACCTGGACATGATTGAGCGACTGAACAACAGCACTGTTCATTAGGTTTTTACACTCTGTCTAGATGAAATTCAAGCCTTTCTTAGCTTTGCACAGGAGAGTAACATAAGAAAGATGAAGATGTGGAGGAAAATATGAATGTAATGAGAACAGATCACTTCGAGGCCGAGAAACAAGAGGAGACCTTGAATCTAAATGAGGCAGTGTGGCTAGAAAGAAGTGAACACAAGAAAAGAACATTCGGAGGATAAAAATGTTAGGATTGGACAATTAGGAAATCACAAATAGTACATTATCAGAAATACAGAAGCAAATAGAAGGTGCTAGTCTGAAGGATATTATTCAAATCTACTAAACCTTGAGTGTATACTCATTTTGGAAGTAGGCAACTGGTAATCTTGAATTTTCACAGAATTTCATTAATGCTTATTAAAATAAAATATATAGGGAATAGTAGTTATTTTAATGAATATTAATTTTGTTCATCATTTGCATTTTACCTTAGAATGTCTAAGAGTTTGTTTTTAGCTCCGCATGTATCTATAGTCAACTTCTCTTCCTGCACGTATGATAATAATAATATGTATGTCATATATTCATGGCAGGAAAAAAATTTGAATAGTTGCATAGAATTCATAGTAATATTATTTGCATGTATTTTTGGAGTTCTTATTTAAGCGATCTGCTAAGGGTTGAGAGGAGCTTCTTCATTTAAGGTTTAAGGTTTTAAATGTACCTCATATCTGTGATTATGTGTACCTCATGTTTTGGTTATGAAGCCACTGCTTGTCTTTCTAAATGGATAGGATTTTCTAATATGGTCAGCCTTTTCATATTTGATTAATGTCAGCCTCCTCATTTTTTAATGAAAGTCAAGCAGTTGAAATTTACTTTTTTAAGGTACATTTTCTTAAAATAAACTTTATTGTTATTTGCCAGAGTTAGAACATGTTTCTCTGTGCCACCCACAAAGGAAATACCCAATGTCTTTAAAAAATGAGAGGGTTGAGATGACATCCTGTATTTTAAGCCCTAGTATTTTAAGCACATTAAAAAGGGTAACGTTTTTTTGTAAACTGCTAAATTTGGAAGGTGTTAAATGATGAGCAGCATTTTGGAATAAGAAGCCAGGAGCAAACACATAGAGATAGAGAAGCCCAAGTGTGTTCAGTGAAGTGTATGCACCGACAGTTAGAGATGTGCAGGTGAGAGGAGTGATGTAAAAGATATTCAAGACTGGAAATGTATCGCATCTTTAAAGTAAAAGTGATGAAGTACTTATTCTAGTACCAGTGTAGGACACTGTGCTGGAATGTTAACATTACTGTTTAGCATTTAACTGGTAAATATTTATTTTTTTATATCTAGCTTCTGGGAGAATATAGTAAAATGTACCTTTTCCATATTTTGAAGAATCCTCCCACAGAGGTCAAATTCTATTATTGAAGAACATATCGTTTTATTCCTTTTGAACTCACTATTTTCTGCTGGTTGTCTTGTTGCCTTTTTTCCCTCAAACATTATGAGTTATTTGAGATCACGTGTCTTTTAAGTGGCACTAAATAGGTTGATAAGGAGGAAATAAATTTTAAAACCTAAAGCCACAGTTATATTCCCTAAGCAATATAGAGTATAATTAAAAGTCATGGTATTATTTTTACTGTGGAAGTTCTTATTTTAAAGAAACCTAGAGAAAGACCAACTGGAATTCCAGGATACAGCAATAAAAATCATTGGCAACATGATCTTGACTAATGTTTCTTGATTTTCTTACTTTCACAGAACTGATTTCACTGATTTTTCTTTGTAGCCTAGTAAATTGGAATATATTGCATTCATTTACATGAAATCTTCTCCTCAGATGTCTGCTCCAATGAAGATGTCCCTGAAGTTGAGCTTGTGAGCCTGCTAGAAGAACAGCTACCCCAGTATAAGCTCAGAGTGGACTCTCTCTTTCTTTATGAAAATCAAGATTGGACTCAGTCCCCACACCAGCGGCAACATGCATCTGATGCCCTTTCTCCAGTACTTGCTGAAGAGACTTTCCGTTATATGAGTGAGTATTTGAATTTATCCATTGAACTAAAGATCATGAGTGTCTTGTTGACTTTTACAATATTTGACATCCCTAAATGTTGTTTAGTTTGTACCTGTTTTAATTCAAACTGCTTTAACAACATGAAGAGATGTCTCTAATTGTGTTGTGTGTGAATGCAGAAAGTTTATCGTTTTTAAGAATCTGAGTGTCCAGGGTTGCAAGCATAGAGCTTTCCATTTCTCTCCTCTTTTCCTTCATACTTTCCTCAGACTGAGTAGAAAAGGAAACTTTTTTTAAAAAAGTAGTGAACGTGTTTCAAATTTTAATATCCCTTTATATTTGTTATCTTAATATTTTAATATTTAGTCTGTTAAACTGACATAGTCACAGGAACTTGTCAAGTCATTAAGAAGCATAGTTCCTGGATACATAAGTAGTTTTAATGATGCCAAGGATAAATACATGCACACTATATAATCATTTTCATCATTTACATAAGGATTCAGAATATTTCAGTGAGAAACTAAATCAGATATGTCCTAAATGTAGATCTGTTTTATCCCACACTCTTAAAAAATGACAAAATTAAATAGAACACTCTTTACACTTTAAAATATAGAGGGTTTTTTTTGTTGTTGTTTTTGACCTTATTCCAAAAATCTGCATTCAGGCTGAGCTTACCTTTTTTTAATGCATTCACTATAAAGCTGTTGTATGCATAATAGCTTTTAGAATACATAGTAAGCGTCTGAGTTCAATATTGATATATTTATAAAGCTATTTTCATTTAAATTATATATGAGATTGCATCAGCTCCTAGCTATTTGCCCAGTGAGTCCTTTCGTGTTTTTAAAGATTCTAGCTGGAGAATGATTGTTGTGAAATCCTCATTTTCATAGTAATCATTAACTTTTAATGGTACTTTCCTACAACCAGGTTACTTACTGCTCAGAAAAAGAATTTTAAACTTTGTTTACACTTGAATTAAGAACTCAAATAAAACTGTTTCTCTACAGTTTATGGAGAAGGCAATGGCACTGCACTCCAGTACTCTTGCCTGGAAAGCCCCATGGACGGAGGAGCCTGGTAGGCTGCAGGCCATGGGGTTGCTAAGAGTAGGCACGACTGAGCGACTTCACTTTCACTTTTCACTTTCATGCATTGGAGGAGGAAATGGCACCCCACTCCAGTGTTCTTGCCTAGAGGATCCCAGAGACAGAGGAGCCTAGTGGGCTGCTGTCTGTGGGGTCACACAGAGTTGGACACAACTGAAGCGACTTAGCAGTAGCAGTACAGTTTATTCTTTTAAGTAGCTGAATATTAGGGCTCTTAAGGTTTTCTTAACTTTCTAGTTTGAGAAATTACTTACTTGAGATTTCTGGAAAATGCTTTTTAAAAGGAACATTTTTAGATTCCACTTTCTTTTGTGCTGTGAGTTTTTAGATTTGTAAGAAAATTTCAAACTGAAATTTTGTCGGGATAAATTTAGTTTGTCATTATTTTCATAAAGTGGTACAGAAAGTGCCCTTAGTTTACATGTTCTTTGTTCTATACATCACTGGAGGGGAGACTAGCTAGAAAGATGTTTTAGGTTATGATTTAATGTAGTTGCTGTTAGGATGAATTTTACATAAAAAGACTAGAAAATAAAAGGTAAACAGATTCTAAAATACTTGGTTTATAGGTAAACAAGAGTATAATTAAAACTAGAGGTTAATAGGATGTTATAAGATCCATGCTTCCAGGCTCTGGAAACCTGTCCTATTCCTTTCATCTAACGGTACTATTTTCACTTAAACAGTTTGAAAATTAAACTACATATGATTTACTAAGATCATGAAGCAAATAATTAGAATTATCATTGGTTCACTAATACTTTTTCTGTGTATGTGCATGTTTAGTTGCTAAGTCATATCTGACTCTGCAATCCCATGGACTGTAGCCCTCCAGGCTTCTGTGTCTGTGGGATTTTCCAGAGTAGGTTGCCATTTTCTCCTTCAGGGCATCTTCCCAACCCAGGAATTGAACGTGTGTTTCCTACATCTCCTGCATTGGCAGGCAGATTCTTTTTAATCACTGAACCACCTGGGAAGCCCACTTTTTCTCTATATTGTACTTTAATTTCACTGTTATTTTCAAGTTATCAATTCTTTGGGTTTACAGTTCACACAAATATAATAGACTTCATTATGAATTTGTATCTTATGAATGTAGAAGATAAGTGATTTACTTTATTTAGCAAATTGACCAAGGTCTTAAAAAGCATGATACGAACCATTCTCTTACCCTTTTCCACTGTTTTCTGTCCCCCCTGAGATGTCAAGATTTTTTGGTTTTGAATATTTACTATGGACACTGGCAAGTGATCCTAGGGTTCAGCTCCCTGGTTCTGTTTCAGCCCCTTCATGTTCCTAGTTCCCTCACATGGCAATAGACACGTGCTCATTAAAATGAATTATGACAACTAGTAAAAAGAGGTGCCAAGCAGAGGCACTTTCTTTCTTAGTTCACACAAAGAAGTTGAAGGTACCACAGAAGAAAATAATGAAATTTGGAAGGAAACGGGTAAAAGTTTTGTGATAGGAGCCTGTCTCACATGAATAAAAGGATACTGGTTGTTCTCTGAAGCCCCTTCCAAACCAGAAAGAGATTGCTTCCATGTGTTTTAAAAGTAAACAATGGATGGGTCCAGAAAAATAATTCCCTCCTCGTCCCTCCCATGGGCTCCCCTGGTGGCTGAGTGGTAAAGACTCTACGTGCAATGCAGGAGACACAGGAGATGCAGGTTGGATCTCTTGGTTGGGAAGATCCCCTGGAGGAGGACATGGCAACTCACTCCAGTATTCGTGCCCGAAGAACCCATGGACAGAGAAGCCCGGTGGGCTACAGTCCATGGGGTAACAAACAGTCAGACATGATTGAAGCGACTGAGCACACAGTCGCTTGCCATACACACACAGTTTAAGATACTCAAAGAAGGTTTTGCTTGCAGGGTTTTCTAATTTTATTAAGAGAGTCCCACAGTGACATGTGGGACAAGCAGTGCAGTCAGATCACACCATGACAAAAAGTACCATTTGTTCATGTGAAGGCTCAAAGTAGAAACCTAATCTGCTTTTCAGGGTATTTTTTATCTGGGAATAAAAGATCACCTTAGATTAAAAGTTAATCTAATAAAAAGTTAATCTCCAGAGTAGGTTAAAGGTTTAAAGGTTAATTAATTAAGGGTTAATCTAATAAAAGATCACTTCCTAATGCATAAGGAAAGGGGGGGTGGTTATATAAGTTTATTTAAGGCATCAGGAGAAGAAGGGGATGACAGAGGATGAGATGGCTGGATGGCATCACCGACTCGATGGACGTGAGTTTAAGTGAACTCCAGGAGTTGGTGATGGACAGGGAGGCCTGGGATCGCAAAGAGTCAGACGTGACTGAACTGAACTGAACTAGGGCATCAACGTCACTTGGTACTTGTTAAAAACACAGATCCTGTGTCCCCATCCCTGATCTACTGATTCAGAAACTCTGGGGGCGGGCCCTAGTCTGTTTAAATTAAATAAGTCCTCCTGCAGGTGCTGATGCACACAAATTTGAGAACCAGTGATCTGAAGCATTGTCACCGGTCACTTCACAGTGACGTTAATTGGAGAAGTTGAGAAACAAGGGAGGGTGCAGAATTTTGCAGAGAAGTACAGTTTTAGAGATTATTACTTCTGGCTAGTAGTTATACTTTTCCTCTGCCCTTGAAACTCATTAACCTTTACTTGCAAGAAGGAAATACACAGGTAATTCTCAGGAGCAATAACCATAAAATCTTAGAGGTGAGCAGATTTATAATTCCTTTTGACCAGTTCCATGGAAGAAATTAAGTCATTTGCCCTAAGAATCTATTGTAGAATGAGTTACCTTATTACTTATACATCATGTCCTATCTAGGTATTAGTGAGAAAATTGTCTCTCAGATCATTATTTATGGGGCTTAATTCTCTCCTGGAACCCCACTGAGAAAGGCTGTCCTAGATGGAACATATGATCAGCTTCCATTTTGTTCCATCTCAGTTATTTTGAAGGCAGATTTTTGTATTGCAGAAATGTTCTCTGTATTATAGTAGCAAAAAACACTTCTCTGGAGTTAAAACCTCAAAACCTGTCTGTAGATACTAGGAGCTATTCCAGCTTTTACTCTGTCATGCAGGAAATGTTTGTGTTTCATTTTTGTTTTTGTTTTTTGATGTGGAAGAATTGGAGAGTGATGAAAGATCAGAAATCTTTTAAAAATTAAATAATTGTTGTAAAAACTCTAACCTTGAAAAAGGACATTTGAGAGAACTATTCAGGCACCATCTCATGTAAATAACAGGGATGTCAAAATGGGTCCACATTGGCATTTTCCATCCTGAAAATGATTGGGTGGAGTTGGTGTAAAACTATGTGCTATAAAGTAAGAATTAGTGAAAGAAAAGAATTAGTGAAGAAAAAACATCTCCCCCCATGTTTTTTCAGGAACATTAGATTATCCAAATATTAAACAAAAACACTGGACATTAATTAACAACCTTCATAAACCAAAGCTGTTCTGTAAAAATGTTTATCATCTCTCTGATGAATAATTCTTTCTTACACTGGAAACAAGCACAGAGCATTGGTAATTTCTGTACCATTTTGCATTTTTATTTTAACCTCTGAGAACTGAAGGGAAAGTATAATTTGCTAGGACTAATTATAATAAAGTCAGTCTGTTTGGCCCTGCATTCATGGTTACAGAATTAAAATGAAGAATTAGTCTATTGCTTTGAAAGCATTTAATCATCATGCCTAAATGCCAAGAGAACAAAGAACCTTGCCCTGAGTGCTTTTGGAATCATTCCAAGCAGCCTATCTTTATCAGGAGTATTGTGTTACCGAAAAGAAGACAGAACTGATTAGGCTGCAGAGAAGAATCCTTTGTGTTCTTTATCAATTGAGCAACTCTGTGCAGTTGAAGTAGCCCAGCCATTGGCCTTGGTGGTCTACAGACTAACCAAACTAGAGAATTCTGGTTGCATTATCTAACTTTTTTGTCATAATAAATACTTAAGCATTTGAAAATTCATTTTTCCCTTTTGGAGCCTTTTAAGAAGAGCCGCTGATTTCAGTGTTGACCATCTGGTGATGTCCACGTGTAGAGTCTTCCTTGTGTTGTTGGAAGAGGGTGTTTGCTATGATCAGTGCGTTCTCTTGGCAGAATTCTATTAGCCTTTGCCCTGCTTCATTCTGTATTCCAAAGCCAAATTTGCCTGTTACTCCAGGTGTTTCTTGACTTCCTACTTTGGCATTCCAGTCCCCTATAATGAAAAAGACATCTTTTTGGGGTGTTAGTTCTAGAAGGTCTTGCATGTCTTCATAGAACCGTTCAGCTTCTTCAGCGTTACTGGTCGGGGCATAGACTTGGATTACTGTGATATTGAATGGTTTGCCTTCGAAACAAACAGCGATCATTCTGTTGTTTTTGAGATTGCATCCAAGTACTGCATTTCACACTCTTTTGTTGACTATGATGGCTACTCCATTTCTTCTAAGGGATTCCTGCACACAGTAGTAGATATAATGGTCATCTGAGTTTAATTTACCCATTCCAGTCCACTTTAGTTTGCTGATTCCTAGAATTGATGTTCACTCTTGCCATCTCTTGTTTGGCCACTTCCAGTTTGCCTTGATTCATGGACCTAACATTCCAGGTTCCTATGCAATATTGCTCTTTACAGCATTGGACTTTGCTTCTATCACCAGTCCCATCCACAAGTGGGTGTTGTTTTTGCTTTGGCTCCATCCCTTCTGGAGGGATCCCATTCTTTCTGGAGTTATTTCTCCACTGATCTCCAGTAGCATGTTGGATACCTACGTACCTGGGGAGTTCATCTTTCAGTGTCCTATCTTTTTGCCTTTTCATACTGTCCATGGGGTTCTCAAGGCAAGAATACTGAAGTGGTTTGCCATTCCCTTCTCCAGTGGACCACATTCTGGCAGAAAGAGTGGCTGGGTTTATTTTGGGGAGCTCTAAAATCACTGCAGATGGTGATTGCAGCCGTGAAATTAAAAGATACTTACTCCGTGGGAGGAAAGTTATGACCAACCTAGACAGCATATTAAAAAGCAGAGACATTACTTTGTTCATAAAGGTCTGTCTAGTCAAGGCTATGGTTTTTCTAGTAGTCATATATGGATGTGAGAGTTGGACTATAAAGAAACCTGAGCACCGAAGAATTGATGCTTTGAACTGTGGTGTTAGAGAAAACTCTTTAGAGTCCCTTGAACTGCAAGGAGATCCAACCAGTCCATCCTAAAGGAGATGAGTCCTGGATATTCATTGGAAGGACTGATGTTGAAGCTGAAACTCCAATACTTTGGCTAACTCTTTGCGAAGAGCTGACTCATTTGAAAAGATACTGATGCTGGGAAAGATTGAGGGCAGGAGGAGAAGGGGACGACAGAGGATGAGATAGTTGGATGGCGTCACCGACTCAAAGAACATGGGTTTGGGTAGGCTCCAACAGTGGGTGATGGACAGGGAGGCCTGGTGTGCTGCAGTTCATGGGGTCACAAAGAGTCAGACACTACTGAGCTACTGAACTGAACTGAAGAGCTGCTACTTTTTATTGCAAAGATAACATTTGTTCTTTGTTGAAAATTAGCAGAGAGCTGACAAGAGAACAACAAATCAATTATAATCCATACTCAGAGATCATCACTATTAACATTTTGATGTACATTATTTCAGCCTCTCTTGTATATAGATATGTATAGATATGAGTGCATGTTAAATCACTTCAGTCATGTCCAACTCTTTGCGACCCCATGGACTGTAACCCACCAGGCTCCTCTGTCCGTGGGATTCTCCAGGCAAGAATACTGGAGTGGGTTGCCATGCCTTCCTCCAAGGAATCTTCCCAAGCCAGGGATCAAACCCACCTCTCTTAGGTCTCCTGCATTGGCAGGCAAATTCTTTCCCACTAGCACCACATGGGAAACCCATGTATAGATATACTCACACCTTAAAAACAAAATCAGGACCTATGTTGTTTTATAACTTGTGTTCACAGATAAGTACTCTAATATTTCATCAGATAAGAGCCTTTTGATCTTGGTGGTACTATGGTAGAAAAAGCAACATGGTGTAAAGAGCCCATCATTGAGAATGAGCAGACCCAAGTTTTTTCTTAGGACCTTCTGAGGTGGAAGCTGCTATCACCCCCTTATTATATCTTGGCTTTGCCACTAATAGTTCACTTTGCTGTCTTGGATGTGTCACATAATTCCTCTCAGTCAGGTTTCCTCATATAAGAAAATGAGAACATTAAACGAGATATCTTCTTAAGGTTCAGCTTGAAATTATCAGACTATGACAGATGGTTAGCATTTATAGAAAATATATTTTAGTTTCTCCTCACTAAAACATATGTTATTCCAGACATTTCTGTAATTACTGAGTCCTTCATTTTCAATTCTCCTTTTATCATGTGTGACTTGTATCTCACAGTGTTATTACATTCTTAATTTACAGGTTTTACTTCAAATTAAATTTTCTACTTCATCAACTCTTGTCAGTCATATAATATAAGCCATGTCCTGCAGTTTTTAAATTAGTTGTATAAAAACTGTCTTTAACTGATTTTCCAGGATTCCTGGTTCTTGCTTTGAGTGTTAATCCTGGCTCAGAGGTTTTCATCCCTAGCTTCACATCAGAACATCTGGCGTGTTTTCCTTACTACTTGTGCCCTGGGGTCCCTCTAAATGAACTCAGTTAGAATCTGCAGTTGAGACTCACTGCACTGTGTTACATTTGTCTTTGCAAACATTGGCTAGTTTTTTGTAGTTTAGAGTGTAGTTATATTGACTTGATGTTTTCCCCGCTCTATTATTGAGACCGGAAGTAGAAGAGACCACACACTGTATGTATCTGCCTTAATTTTTAACCTTTGTTCCTGAGCTATGCTACCAAGTTAAACAGTGAAGATTCCTTAGGCCCAAAAGCCTATTTCTTTTATCCCTGTGTGGTTAAAATACAGAGCCATTTTATCTACTTGTAAATAAAAATTCTTTTGTAATAAAAAAAGTTTCTTTCTAGTTTTTTTGTTTTTGTTGCTGCTGTTGTTAATTTTCTTTTCAGTTTAAAACTTTTCCAGCAATCTCTTAATACTGACAATCCAGCACTTTGTTTTACTTTTAACTAGAAGTAAGACTATCATTAATAACTTGCTTTGGGTAATGGCTATTTTCATTTTGAGCAGTGAAGCTGGGAAGAAAAATTAAAGGCTCAGATTAAAGTAAAACCTGTCTACTGGTGTCTTTTGAGCAATCTTAAGTGTTAAGATGGGTCCAAGGAACTAAAGATAACTTAACTCATAGTTCTGCTGCCTAGTCAGTGTATTGTTTACAGAGAATTTTAAATCAGGGCTGTTTCATACATACCAGTTGTGCTTAAAGAATAGTTATATGATACCTAGCAGTTTATTAAGTAATACTTAGTAAATTATATCATATTTGAACCTCCTAATGGTCTTGTGAGATGCTGTTACCTTCATATTATAAATATGAATCTGAATCTCAGAAGGGATAAGTGACTTGTTCAAGATCACTCAAATATATGAATTCAGCTTCTCTGCTTCAAATCTCTGCTTTTTCACATTTCATGGCAAATAGATTATAAAATCAGTCTAAATCAAACCCAAGTCTGTTTCACTAATGATATCTAAAGTCAAAAGTTCCTCTCTTATTATGCATCATTGGCTTTAAAAAGGTATTGCTTATTGTGCTTGTGGAATCATTAGGGTCCTGTCTGTTCTTTTCTTTGGAGCTAAATTAGTCAAGTGCAGTTCCTGAATTTATGGAGTGTCAGAAATAATGGATTTGAGTAATACAAGAAATATAATAGTATACAGTTCATTTTATAGCAAGGGCCTACCTATGATGAAGTTTATTTTAAAGAAAAAGAATTTTAAAGCTAAAAAGGGTTATGATTCACAATAAAACTACAAAAAGTCCTGCAAGTCCTGTTCCTTATTTATTGATATTAACTCACATGATAGCTGATCACAGATGTTCAAAATAATCACAATAGAATTCTAATTAATTTCCTTTTGCATTCAGTTCAGTTCAGCCTCTCAGTCGTGTCCGTCTTTGCAACCTCATGGACAGCAGCATGCCAGGTTTCCCTGTCCATCACCAACTATTGGAGCTTACTCAAACTCATCCATCAAGTCAGTGATGCCATCCAACCATCACATCCTCTGTCCCCTTTTCCACATGCCTTGAATCTTTCCCAGCATCAGGGTCTTTCCCAGGAAGTCAATTGTTCACATCATGTGTCCAGAGTATTGAAGTTTCAGCTTCAACATCAGTCCTTCCAATGAATATTCAGGACTGATTTCCTTTAGGATTGACTGGTTTGACTTCCTTTCAGTCCAAGGAACTCTCTCAAGAGTCTTCTTCAACACCACAGTTCAAAAGCATCAATTCTTTGGCACTCAGCTTTCTTTATGNGAATCCAAATTGGAGAAGAAGAAGTAAAACTCTCACTGTTTGCAGATGATATGATCCTCTACATAGAAAGCCCTAACGACTCCACCAGAAAATTACTAGAGCTAATCAATGAATACAGTAAAGTAGCAGGATATAAAATCAACACACAGAAATACACCTTGCACTCCTATACACTAATAATGAGAAAATAGAGAAATTAAGGAAACAATTCCATTCACCACTGCGATGAAAAGAATAAAATACTTTGGAATATATCTACCTAAAGAAACAAAAGACCTGTATATAGAAAACTGTAAAACACCAGTGAAAGAAATCAAAGAGGACACTAATAGATGGAGAAATATACTGTGTTGATGGATTAGAAGAATCAATATAGTGAAAATGAGTATACTACACAAAGCAATCTATAGATTCAATGCAATCCCTATCAAGCTACAACGGTATTTTTCACAGAGCTAGAGCAAATAATTTCACAATTTGTATGGAAATACAAAAAAACCTCGAATAGCCAAAGCAGTCTTGAGAAAGAGGAATGGAACTGAAGGAAACAACCTGACATCAGGCTCTAATACAAAGCCACAATCATCAAGACAGTATGGTACTAGCACAAAGACAGAAATATAGATCCATGGAACAAAATAGAAAGCCTAGAGATAAATCCACGCACCTATGGACACCTTATCTTTGACAAAGGAGGCAAGAATATACAATGGAGAAAAGACAATCTCTTTAACAAATGGTGCTGGGAAAACTGGTCAACCACTTGTGAAAGAATGAATCTAGAACACTTTAACACCACAGACAAAAAATAAACTCAAAATGGATTAAAGATCTAAACGTAAAATCAGAAACTATAAAGCTCCTAGAGGAGAACATAGGCAAAACACTCTCCGACATAAATCACAGCAGGATCCTCTATGATCCACCTCCCAGAATATTGGAAATAAAAGCAAAAATAAACAAATGGGACCTAATTTAAATTAAAAGCTTCTGCACAACAAAGGAAACTATAAACAAAGTGAAAAGACAGCCTTCAGAATGGGAGAAAATAATAGCAAATGAAGCAACTGACAAACAACTAATCTCAAAAATATACAAGCAACTCATGCAGCTCAATTCCAGAAAAATAAATGACCCAATCAAAAAATGGGCCAAAGAACTAAATAGACAGTTCTCCAAAGAAGACATACGGATGGCTAACAAACACATGAAAAGGTGCTCAACATCACTCATTATCAGAGAAATGCAAATCAAAACCACGATGAGGTACCATTTTACACCAGTCAGAATGGCTGCGATCCAAAAGTCAACAAGCAATAAATGCTGGAGAGGGTGTGGAGAAAAGGGAACCCTCTTACACTGTTGGTGGGAATGCAAATTAGTACAGCCACTATGGAGAACAGTGTGGAGATTCCTTAAAAAATTGCAAATAGAACTGCCTTATGACCCAGCAATCCCACTGCTGGGCATACACACTGAGGAAACCAGAATTGAAAGAGACACGTGTACCCCAATGTTCATCGCAGCACTGTTTATAATAGCCAGGACATGGAAGCAACCTAGATGTCCATCAACAGATGAATGGATAAGAAAGCTGTGGTACATATACACAATGGAATATTACCCAGCCATTAAAAAGAATACATTTGAATCCATTCTAATGAGGTGGATGAAACTGGAGCCTATTATGCAGAGTGAAGTAAGCCAGAAAGAAAAACACTAATACAGTATACTAATGCATATATATGGAATTTAGAAAGATGGTAATGATAACCCTGTATGTGAGACAGCAAAAGAGACACAGGTGTATAGAACAGTCTTTTGGACTCTGTGGGAGAGGGTGAGGGTGGGATGATTTGTGAGAATGGCATTGAAACATATATATTATCATATGTGAAACAAATCACCAGTCCAGGTTCAATGCATGATACAGGATGATCGGGGCTGGTGCACTCGGATGACCCAGAGGGATGGTATAGGGAGGGAGGTGGGAGGGGGTTTCAGGATGGAGAACACATGTACCCCCATGGCGGATTCAAGTCAGTGTATGGCAAAACCAATACAATATTGTAAAGTAATTAAATAAATAAATAAATAAAATGGAAATTATGGGAAAAATAATGCAAACCTTTAGAATGAGAATTTCAAGTAAGGCTCTATTCTGATATTTTGAGGTTTCTTCTGTTTTGTTTTGAACCCTGAATATGTCACCTTATGTGAAATTTCCTTCTATATTTCTATTATATTGAATGCAGAAATTGACTTTTCTTTTCACCTACTATAGCAAAAACTATGTTCATTGAGTTAGTGCTCTGAAATTATAGCTCAGGAAATATATGAGGCTTTTGACTCTCTTTTTAGCTCTTATTACTTCAATCAATAGAACCTACAAGCTGATTTTATGATTTTGTTTTATGGCAAGAAACAGTTGCCCCATGAATTAGAAGGTATATTACTTGTAAATAGTATAAAATAAAGACTGTCTTGTAAATCAAGCCCTTTTGATGTGCAGGTTAATCAACTACAGCATGAGCTGTCCAAGAAAGATGAGTTACTTCGAATTGTCTCCATTGCTTCTGAAGAGAGTGAAACTGATTCCAGCTGCTCTACACCTCTTCGCTTCAATGAGTCCTTTAGCTTATCTCAAGGTTTGCTGCAATTGGACATACTACAGGAAAAGCTCAAGGAACTGGAAGAAGAGAATATGCTTCTTCGATCCAAGGCACAGTCAAATTATTTCTCACTCTCCTTTACCTTAAAGGCTATAAAGTTTAGGTCTAGGTAGTATTGGGGTGAAATATGGCATAACTAAGGACTTGCTATTGACATTCCAGTGGGGGTGGGGTGGGTGGCAGCTAAGACACAGGTGATTGATTACCTTCCACTGTTACTTAGAGCCCACTGATAAATGAATAGCAAGCTGACAGGTGAAAGAGGGGAAACCACAGCATACAATATATATGTTGTGGAGTTTACACAAATAGCTAAATCATTACACCCAAGGTAAGAACTGTATTGGAAAATGTTTCATGAGCTTATATAGTGGGGGAGGGTCAGAGAATGGATCAAAGCAGTGCTACTTAAACAAGTGACATTTTAGTTGAGGCTGAGGGTTAGCCTATCAGAGATATATATGATGGAGAGCAGGGGCTGGGAGTGGACAAGTGCAAAGGCCCTGTAAGGAATAAGGGGGAAATGTTTATCATGTCCTATTCCATAGTCTTTATTTTGTGATAGATAAAGCTTTATGAGTTTTTGTTTTCCTTTGCAAGTGATGAACTTTTATCTTAAATTAGTATTAAAAGTTTTTTTTAGTTAATACTAGAAAATCATTAGAAGATATTATCACATACTGATTTTTTTTTTTCCCTTGAAGGCTTGTCACATAAAGACAGAAACTATTACCTATGAAGAGAAAGAACAACAGCTTGTCAGTGATTGTGTTAAAGAACTTCGTAAGTATTCATGTGTTCTGTTTCATAACCTCTGGGTAATTCTTTGGTAGGGTATCACTAACTCAGAAATTAGATCAATGATTTCAATAAAAGCATGTCAAGAAACAATTTAAATAGTTACTGAAAATCTTGGAATATAACATTGAGCCCACAACTCTAAATAAAGTTCCATTTGTATTTTGAAGAAATATCTTTGTCATCATTAAATAAAGACCTATATTTCTGCCTGTTACAGCATATTAAAATGAAAGGAACCAAAACTCTTACGTTGTTGATGCAGAAATAGTCCAGTAGAGAATATGATTGCCAAAGTCAGGAAACCAATTAGTAGCACAACTAGAGCTTAAATGATGGTGTAAAATATAACATTCAGTGAGTATTTGTTAAATGCAAACTGTGTTTCTATAAAGGAATATATTTTGCTTTCATGTATTATTACCTAAAATTAAAAAAAAAATCAGTTGGAAAAACATCAGCTTTACTAGAGAAAAAGTTTGAATCTCTCTATAAATGTAGAGCCTTTGTTATATTTGTTAAGTTTGATTCTCATTTCTTTGGGGATCTTATTTATATCCCTGACGATTACTCAAAAACACAGTGTCTCAGCACTTGCAAACGTATATAATTCACTTATCTCTTTTTAGCTTTATCCTTCATAAAGAAAAAGACAGAGGCAAAATCTTTAGCTTGTTTGCCTTTGCAAGTTATCTCTTTTTGGCTTCAGTGCCTCTTATTAAATTCCTACCATTTGTCTATTTCAGAAGAACCTTCAGTTTTCTCTGTTGAGTTATTGAGGCTTATTACTTTAAATTTATGTTAAAGAAAAATCAATTCATGATAGCCCAATGCTTGATACAAAACAGGATTTGGCCCACAGGCCATAGTTTAATGTCCTATGTTTATATTAATTTTTAAATTTTTGTTTTCCAGGTGAAACCAATGCTCAGATGTCCAGAATGACTGAAGAATTGTCTGGGAAGAGTGATGAACTGATTCGATACCAAGAAGAGATTTCCTCTCTCTTGTCTCAGATTGTAGATCTTCAGCACAAACTTAAGGAAGTAGGTTTATTCATTGAACAGATGTTTGTTAAGCACTGACCTAGTACTTATGTACTCTGTTAAGTGCTAAGCAAAATAAACATAGTCCCTGCCCTTTTACAGTGCTGTAGTCTTTCTGACTGCTGTTTTAGTCTTCTGTCATGAAATAACTACTTTCAAATCATTATTTCTTTCCATTAAATGGAATTCTCTTTTCCCCAGAAAGTTGTGATATGAACTACTGACTCATGCTCTTTGTCCTTTAAACACTTTGATAGATTTTGTATTCTGCCCATTTTATTGCTATTGTTTGGCTTTTGAAAGGTTAGCTTTTGCTATTCCTCTAAACTGTCCCCTGGAAAATATTCTCCAAATGTCTTAAAAAGAGAGTAACCTCTGTTTTATGTAGGAAGGCTTCATATGTCTCTTTTAATATGTTGTTAGCATGTGATTGAGAAGGAAGAACTGAGACTTCACCTCCAAGCTTCCAAAGATGCCCAAAGACAATTGACGATGGAGGTAATGAGATCTTCCTTTATCTTGTGTAATATGGGAGAGAGGAATGAATAGTTTCTTTCTTCTTTGTGAATAAGAATGATTAAAGATGATTACCAGGTTTGAAATAACCACAGAAGATTAAAATGCTATTTTGGGATCTACAAAATAAAGCTTTTTAAAAATTCTGTCTCTAAAACTAATAACGTGACAACATCTTTCTTAGCAGGGAAACCTTGAGATTATAAGATTTTTTAGGAATTTATGACCCCTTTACAGGTCTCTGTTAACTAACCCAACAGTTTTTAAAATAAGGCAATCTCCATTTTTAATAAGCACCTCCAGCCCTAGTGATGCTGATCATCTAGTCCACATAATACATACACTTGAAGAAATTTTTGAAGTTAAAATGTACTCTGAAAATTATGTACTGTTTTAACATGCTTATGTGTTCTAACTATAAAAGAAAGTTTCTGAAACAAGGGAGAAGAAACTACCTGTTTTATGTCGATTGAGTTCCCTGACATCTTTTTTTTTTTTTTTTAAGATTTTATTTATTTATTTATTTTGGCTATGGTGAGTCTTCATTGCTGTTTATGGGCTTTTCTCTAGTTGCAGTGAGCAGGACCTACTTTCTGATTGCTGTTGCATGCTTCTCATTGTGGTTGGCTTCTCTTATTTTGGAGCATGGGCTTCAATAGTTGCAACTCATGGGCTCTAGAGCTTGGGCTCAGTAGTTGTGGCACATGGGCTTAGTTGCTCCATGGCATGTGGGATCTTTTTGGACCAGGGATTGAACCCACTGTCCCAGCACTGGCAGGTGAATTCTTAACTGCCGGACTACCAGGGAAACCTGCACCCTGACATCTTATAGACTTGATAGACTTGATGTTGTCATTTGCAAACTTCAGAGAGATGTTTAAAAATATACATATCTAATATTGTGCTAAACTAACTTGACCATAGCTAGTATATTTCCTCTACAAGTTTTTTTTTTTTTTTTTAATAAGAAGCATTAAATACTGAATTGACAGCTATGGTTGTCTCTGTTACTTTTCACATTTTTAGGAAATCATGTTTGTAGATAATTCTGGCCAAGACACCTCTAAATCTGGCATCTGGAAATATATATACTTTCCTTGCATAGGCTGTTTCAGAGTCTTTGTAGAAAATTTAAATTCATAAAGTTAGTCCTCTGGATAAAATTTAAACTTGTCTCAATTTTTTTTTCCTATTTTCACTTTGGAATATAATAAGGTACACTAATTGCCCTCCAATCTTTCAGCTGCATGAGTTACAAGACAGGAATATGGAATGTCTGGGAATGCTACATGAATCTCAAGAAGAAATAAAGGAACTTCGCAGTAGATCTAGCCCTGCAGCTCATCTCTACTTCTCTCAGCCATATGGAGTTTTCCCTGGGGTAAGGGACTGAGATGTATTTAAGGAAACTTGCTTAAGATTTGATGGTCCTTGAGAGTAACAGGGTTGTAGGTAACCCCATTACCCCTTAATACTTCAGTGTGTATGTATTTTTTTTTTAAAAAAAAAAAAAAGGACCCTCTCAAGGACATTCTCCTGCCTAACCACATACAACCATCAGCTCCAGGATATTAACATTGATACAATACTATCACTCTCTCATCCACAGAGCCCATTTAAGTTTCGTCAATTGTCCCAGCAGTGTCCTTTGAAGAATACATTGCTTTGGGTTGTTACAGTCTGGGACAGTTCTTCTGTCTTTGTTTTGTCATTTATGACCTTTGTAGAATGTCTTCAGTTTTGATTTGTCTGCTGTTTCCCCACAATTAGATTTAGGTAATGCCTTTTCAGCAGAAATAATGCCATGTTCTCCTCAGTGCATTGTATTGGGAGGCACGCATTGTCTTTTTTTCCCATTACTGATGATGTTAATTAACTTTGATCCCTTGGTTAAGGTAATATCTGCCAGTTTGTTTTTCACTGTAAAGTTAGTCATTGTTAATTAATTACTAGTTAATTGAATTAACATTACTAATTAGCTTTGCAATGATGAAAATTGTCAGATGTCTTAACCTAGTGATCGAAATAACTATTTTAGGGTAATACTTTGATACGGTTTAAATATTATATTCCCCATCAAGCTTTACCCACTAGTTTTAGCACCCATTAATGGGGATGTATCTGACTCAGTTATTACTATGATGGTTGCCAAATGGTGACTTTTTCATTCCATCATTCTTTTTCAGCTTTTAAAATTGGCATTCTTTTGTCAGTTAGAACTTTTCTGTCTCATTTATTTATTCATTTAGGTTATGCAGTATAGACCCATGAATTCTATTTTAATCAATGGATTATAAGCCATTATTACTCTTTTTTATTTTGATACTTAAATTGTCCCAGATGTGGTCAGTAGGATCTCCTTTAGGCTCTTCTTGCCCTTTCCCTGGCCCAGCCCTGAGATCAGCCATTCTCCAAGGAGCTCTGGTTATTTTTAGTGAGGAATGATACCTAGAATCCAAAATCTGGGTGCTAGGTATGCCTTGCCACTAGAGTTATTATTGCTTTCAGTCCCTCTCAACAGATAGAGCTAGGAAATATGTGTATGTTCATATGCACCCATATAAATACATGTATATCTATCTTTCTATTTATATCTTGTGTTTATATGCATATTTAACATCATGAGTTCACACCAGTACCTCCAATTCTAGTCATTGTCAGCCCCATTGAGTCTACCATCCATGCTAATTGAATCTTCACCTTTGACCAGGGGAAGAAGAGGATTGCTGATTTTTATTTTGAACAATTCTTTATATTGTAAAAGCTTTAAATGTTCTTTATAGAAAAGTTAGAAACTACAGAGGACCAAAAAGAAATTGTTAAATACTATCAAATCCTGACCTCCACAGAATCACTATCAACATCTTGGTTTATAGCCTTTTAAACCTTTTATTTTTGTGTATCTGTATATGTAATACTTTTATGTATCATAATTAGCTTTTCCCATTGCTTCCTGTAAAAATATATGATGAAAAAGTAGTCATTTCTTGTATAAAAGCTACATTTCTAGAATGTCTCTTTTCTTCCCCTGCATTTTAGCCTATAACTGTTTTCTTGTGTTTTCTTTCACTATAACACTGAAAGTATTGAATTCTGGGAATTCTATTAAAAAATTGAAAGGTTGTTTATTTCTCCTAACAGACTTCTTAATCACTGTTAGTACCCTCAAACTCTTTTCTTAGGAATCTCTGGCAGCTGAGATTGAGGGGACCATGCGTAAGAAATTGAGTTTGGATGAGGAATCTTCTCTCTTTAAACAAAAGTAAGTACAGATCGCATGTGTTGTTACTGGACCATTGGGATGGAAATTGAAAAGAAGCTACAATCCAAAGTAACCAGTATTATGAGATTTAGTAGTATATCTTCTTACTGTTCAGTTCTTTCCTGATAGTGCTCCCATCTGTGAAAGCATTCTCTTGTTCTGAAATTTATTTTCTAATAATTTCTCCACAAACTTCAGAGGTTCTTCAGGGTGGGTTTGTTTTTAATGAGCTGCATCTACATGCCTTTTTTCTAGAGTGCTCCAGTGGTAGGCAGTGGCAATAATAAACACTTCTTTTTTGACAGAGCCCAGCAGAAACGGGTATTTGACACTGTCAAGGTTGCCAATGACACCCGGGGTCGCTCTGTCCCATTCCCAATTCTGCCCATCCCAGGCTCCAACCGCTCAAGTGTCATCATGACAGCAAAACCATTTGAATCTGGCTTAGAACCAACAGAGGGAAAAACAACCCAGAAGAGTAAATTGGAGGAAGATCCAGGGTAAGAAACATGGATTCACACACAAATTCCAGCATTGTTCTGTGCTGTCTGAAGACAACACTGAAAGTAACTATCAGTTCTCATCCAGTAATGATGCCTTGCATCATTATTTGTTGGATCACTGGAGTGAAAAGGTTTAATTAATTATATTCAAAATGGAGTTTGCATTGAGCTATAAAATTCTTTACTTCTTTCTTTGGTTTGGCAAAATTTGAGTCTATATCTTTGTGTTCAGAATCAAATTTGTTTGAATCTGTTTGGTCATTGACAGTTATGCATACCATTAGATGATAGTTTCTCATAACCCATGCTCATAATTTCAGCTTCTTTGGTGCCTTTACGATAAACAATAATCTTGAATACCTATTAAGGAAAACTAGATTGCTCTTAATTTCCTATTTGTTGAAATTGAGATTTCTGTTTCTGTTTTTTTATTAACTCAGTTCATTGAATTTTGTTTAACTAGAAATTAAAGAGGATTACTGGAAAGTCAACTGAAAGTTTTTGAAAATTAGATGTTTGGCACCTGAGAGAAGTCTTTCCTAATGCAGAAATCCATTACCCTGGGTTTTCTATTGTATTGTCTGGTCTTAGGGGTAGATTCTGTACCCATGGTAGCCTTACGTGTTGATACTACCTCAGTGTACACAGTTACCTTAGGAAAAGATCTAATAAGAACATCTATGTCAATTCACATGTGGAATGCCTAAAACTTGGCTTACTACTCTTTCCTTTGGTATCAGTTGTAAGATATCTCTGAATTTTTTAGTCTTGAGAGGTGAAACACTGTGTTGCAGAACTATGAAAATGGGTATTTATGAATCTTGTTTTCTTTTAAATGTCTGCAGTATTCATAGTGGATTCTATGGCATAAAGTAAATTTTTTCACATGTTAATATTTTTGAAATTATCTTTTATAGCTAATGATGTGTTGTAGTATAATGAGTAGCACTTGTAATTTCTTAGTAATACATAAAATAATGATACCTCTTTCCCTCAATGGTATTATAGATTCAGTGAAATAAGATAATATTTAGTTTTTTGACTACCTAAACTGAATTTATAAATGGTCATTATCTATAGCTTCATAAATTAAGTGAAACAGAAATTTTAATAAACATACATAATATAGCCTATTTGAAGTCATCTGAAATGATCTATAAAAATGTTACAATGTAGTATTAGAGATTTGGGTTTGTTACTATTTCTGTATTCCAGCTATCTAAGAAAAATATGTGTTTTTAAGATCAGTCTCTTGAACACTCGCCATTGTGGAAAGGAGAGCTCTTTGCTGTGCTTCTGACCCTCACAGATGTAGTCAGTGAATGTGATTTTACCATAGGAACATCCAGAAGGCGGATCAACCAGGACCCTCTACAGAGAGCGATTTGGCAACAGCACTTCATCGCCTGAGTCTGCGGCGACAGAACTACTTAAGTGAGAAGCAGTTCTTCGCAGAAGAATGGCAGCGGAAGATCCAAGTTCTGGCTGACCAGAAAGAAGAGGGTAGTGGCTGTGGCACGCCCACAGAGAGCCTGGCCTCCCTCTACACAGACCAATCAGAGGTCACAGACCTAAGCAGTGCCAGTTGCCTTCGAGGTTTTATGCCTGAAAAATTACAAATTGTCAAACCCCTTGAAGGTAATAAGTGAGGGCCATTTCTAAGTGATGTTGCTTATCGTTTTGCCTTCCCCTGGAAATGACATGTCTCTTGTAATTATAAAAACTCTATGTGCAGGAGCTATCTGTATTATCCCTAAATCTTCACTGTTCATGTGACCATGCACTGCAGAACTTTGTGGAAAATTAATGAAGAGATTTGCATTCTCCATGCCATCAGCTGTCACTTCTCTTCTACAGATGTTTTTATACAAATGTGGGGGAAGAGAAGTAATCTTTTCTTGTCCTTTGCTGAGGAATATCTTTGATAATGGGGCTTTCCAGGTAGCGCTAGTAGAAAAGAACCCACCTGCCAGTGCAGGAGATGTGAGAGATTTGGGTTCAATCCCTGGGTTGGGAAGGTCCCCTGAAGGAGGGCACAGCAACCCACTCCAGTATTCTTGCCTGGAGAATCCCATGGACAGAGGAGCCTAGCAGGCTACAGTTTATAGGGTTGCACAGAGTTGGGCATGACTGAAGTGACTTAGCATGCATGCACACATCCTTGATAGCAGTTTTCATGACAAGATAAATGAGATATAACAGATGAATAAAAATAATCTAGATGGAATATTTCATCTCTACCTTTTGTTTCAAGAAAGAGTTCTTTACTCAAAGAGTGTCTTTTACTTAGAGGTATGTGTGCCTGTATTTTTCTTTTGTTCAGTTAGAAAATGTTGTTAATTTCAGGTCAGTTTCTATTCTCTCTTAAAATGAGACTTGAATTTAAAATAGATTTCTCTGTTTTATGGAATATTGACAGTCTTCAAATGATACTCAGCTGTTACCATAAAAGAGTCTGCATTAGACAGAATTTTGGGTTGATAACCTAGAAGGACCTCTCAAACTCAAAGGTGTTATGTTAGCTTTATTAATGCTTAGTGCAGATATTTGCAGCTATTTTTAGGATTAAATGACTCTCAGTGACAAGTAGCAACAGCATCTAGTGCAGGCACTTGGGATGATCATTAACCTGCATTTGCAGACAGAAACAGTGGGGATATGTCCTCCTTTTATCATTTCCTTAGCTTTCCTACTCTCCCTGAGATCCTGGTGAAAGGACATTAAAACAGTAGAGAAGTATACAAAAAATCACTGTAATTCAAGATGCCTTCCAACCTAGGAGCCTAGCTTTTGAGTTCATAGTTCGTAAGCATAGTTCCAAAACAAAGGAATATTGATTTTTGTCACCTGGAAAAACACAGCCCCACATTGTACATATCTTTCTTCTCATCACTGCCTCAGCATCCTAGTTCCTATTAAGCATGTTGACTTGGTTTTTCACCCCTGCTTTAGATGTCCTTTTTGAAGTTAACTTTTGAAATAAAAAGATGATTATTCATACCTTTAGCATCTTGTTAGTTTTCCACAGAAAACTTCAATGTACGAATTTTACCAAAATATTAAGACCGAAAAAGCAATTTTATTATTATCATTACTTTTTACACACGTAATTTTAGCTTCTTTCAAGATTTAATATTTGTGGGAAATTTAAAACATGTTCCTTTTTTTGTTTGCATACTCAGGATCACAAACTCTGCACCAATGGCAGCAACTTGCTCAACCAAATTTAGGAACCATTCTTGACCCACGACCAGGTGTCATCACTAAAGGCTTTACCCAGTTGCCCAAGGATGCCATCTATCACCTCTCAGATTTGGAAGAAGATGAAGAGGAGGGTATCACTTTTCAGGTTCAGCAACCTCTTCAAGTGGAACAGAAAACATCAATATCCCAGCCAGTAACAGGAATCTTCCTGCCACCCATGACTTCAGCTGGTGGTCCAGTTACAGGTGAGAAGAGTATAGCTTGTAACCAGTAGTACTTTGCTTTCTGCATCACTGTCTGGTCAGCTGACAGCCTCTACTTAAGTCTTACTGGGGTGTACNTAGTCAATAAAGCAGAAATAGATGTATTTCTGGAACTCTCTTGCTTTTTTGATGATCCAGCAGATGTTGACAATTTGATCTCTGTTTCCTCTGCCTTTTCTGAAACCAGCTTGAACATCTGGAAGTTCATGGTTCATGTATTGTTGAAGCCTGGCTTGGAGAATTTTGAACATTACTTTGCTAGCCTGTGAGATGCGTGCAATTGTGTGGTAGTTTGAGCATTCTTTAGCATTGCCATTCTTTGGAATTGGAATGAAAACTGACCTTTTCCAGTCCTGTGGCCACTGCTGAGTTTTCCAAATTTGCTGGCATATCGAGTGCAGCACTTTCACAGCTCATCTTTTATGATTTGAAATAGCTCAGCTGGAATTCTATCACCTCCACTAGCTTTTGTTCTGCCCATTAGAACAAGACCCAGTTTCCCCCTCAGTCAGTTTCTCCCATCAGGAAACTTCCATAAGCCTCATCCTTATCCATCAGAGGGCAGACAGAATAAAAGCCACAATCAAAGAAAACTAATCAAACTTCTCACATGGACAACAGCCTTGTCTAACCCACTGAAACTATGATCCATATCATGTAGAGCCACCCAAGATGGACAGGTCACGATGGAGCGTTCTGACAAGACATGGTCCACTGGAGAAGGAAATGGCAAGTATTCTTGCTTTGAGAACCCCATGAATAGTACAAAAGGCAAAAAGATAGTACACTGAAGGATGAACTCCCCAGGTGGGTAGGTGCCCAATATGCTACTGGAGAAGAGTGGAGAAATAACTCAAGAAAGAATGAAGAGATGGAGCCAAAGCAAAAACAACACCCAGTTGTGGATCTGACTAGTGATGGAAGTAAAGTCTGATGCTATAAAGAAAAATATTGCATTGGAACCTGGATATTAGGTCCATGAATCAAGGTAAATTGGAAGCAGTTAACAGGAGAGGGCAAGAGTGAACATCAACATTTTAGGAATCAGTGAACTAAAATGGACTGAAATGGGTGAATTTAACTCAGATGACCATTATATATACTACTGTGGGCAAGAATCCCTTAGAAGAAATGGAGTAACCCTCATAGTCCACAAAAGAGTCTGAAATGCAGTACTTGAATGCAATCTCAAAAATGACAGAATGATCTCTGTTCATTTCCAAAGCAAACCCTTCAATATCACAATAATCCAAGTCTATACCCCAACCAGTAATGCTGAAGAAGCTGATGTTGAACAGTTCTATGAAGACACACAAGACCTTCTAGAACTAACACCCAAAAGAGATGTCCTTTTCATGATAGGGGGCTGGAATGCAAAAGTAGGAAGTTAAGAGATACCTGGAGTAACAAGTAAATTGATCCTGGCGTACTAAATTAAGCAGGGCAAAAACTATCACAGTTTTGCCAAAATAACACACTGGTCAGAGCCAACACCCTCTTCTAACAATACAAGAGAAGACTCTACACATGGACATCACCAGATGGTCAACACCGAAATCAGATTAATTATATTCTTTGCAGCCAAAGATGGAGAAGCTCTATACGGTCAGCAAAAACAAGACCAGGAGCTGACTGTGGCTCAGATCATGAAATCCTTATTGCCAAATTCACAATTAAATTGAAGAAAGTAGGGAAAACCACCAGACCATGCAGGTATAACCTAAATCAAATCCCTTATGATTATACAGTAGAAGTGAGAAATAGATTCAAGGGATTAGATCTGATAGATAGAGTGCCTGAAGAACTATGGACAGAGGTTCATGATATTGTACAGGAGGCAATAATCAAGACCATCCCCAAGAAAAAGAAATGCAAAAAAGCCAAATAGTTATCTGAGGAGACCTTACAAATAGCTGAGAAAGGCTGTTGCTGCTGCTGTTAAGTCGGTTCAGTCATGTCTGACTCTGTGCGACCCCGTAGACGGCAGCCCACCAGGCTCCCCTGTCCCTGGGATTCTCCAGGCAAGAACACTGGAGTAGGTTGCCATTTCCTTCTCCAATGCATGGAAGTGAAAAGTGAAAGTGAAGTCATTCAGTCCTGTCCGACTCTTAGCAACCCCATGGACTGCAGCCCACCCGGCTCCTCCGTCCATGGGATTCTCCAAGCAAGAGTACTGGAGTGGGGTGCCATTGCCTAGCTGAGAAAAGAAGTTAAACGCAAAGGAGAAAAGGAAAGATATACCCATTTGAATACAGAGTTCCAAAGAATAGCAAGGAGAGATAAGAAAGCCTTCCTCAGTGATCAATGCAAAGAAA
>SJYA01000383.1:121675-191155 GCA_006410615.1 Neotragus moschatus
TTGGGACTGATGCATGGGGATGATCCAGGGAGATCGTGGGGGGTGGGAGGGAGGAGGGGGGGGTCGGGATTGGGAGCTCATATACACTCGTGGCTGATTCATGTCAATGTATGGCAAAACGAATACAGTATTGTAAAGCAAAACAAAATAAAAAATAAAAATTTTAAAAATTAAAAAAATAAAAGCTATATAAGACAACCCCCCCCCAAAAGAAAAGAAAATGAGAGATACCAAGGAAACATTTCATGCAAAGATGGGCACAATAAAGGACAGAAATGGTATTGGCCTAACAGAAGCAGAAGATATTAAAAAGACGTGGTAAGAATACATAGAACTATATAAAAAAAGCTCTTCATGACCCAGATAACCACGATGGTGTGATCACTCACCTACAGCCAGACATCCTGGAATGTGAAGTCAAGTGGGCCTTAGGAAGCATCACTACAAACAAAGCTAATGCAGATGATGGAATTCCAGTTGAGCTATTTCAAATCCTAAAAGATGATGCTGTGAAAGTGCTGCACTCAATATGCTAGCAATTTTGGAAAACTCAGCAGTGGCCACAGGATTGGAAAAGGTCAGTTTTCACTCCAATCCCAAAGAAAAGGCAGTGCCAAGGTATGTTCAAACTACTGCATAATTGCACTCATCTCACAGGCTAGCAAAATAATGCTCAAAATTCTCCAAGCCAGGCTTCAACAATACGTGAACCATGAACTTCCAGATGTTCAAGCTGGATTTAGAAAAGGCAGAGGAACTAGAGATCAAATTGTCAACATCTGCTGGATCATCAATAAAGCAAGAGAGTTCCAGTAAAGTATCTACTTCTGCTTTATTGACTATCCCACAGCCTTTGACTGTGTGGATCACAACAAACTGTGAAAATTCTTCAAGAGATGGGAATACCAAATCACCTGACCTGCCTCTTGAGAAATCTGTATACAGGTCAAGAAGCAACAGTTAGAACCAGACATGGAATAACAGGCTGGTTCCAAATGTGGAAAGCAGTGTGGAAAGCAGTATGTCAAGGCTGTATGTCGTCATCCTGTTTATTTAACTTATATGCAGAGTACATCATGAGAAATGCTGGGCTGGATGAAACAAAAGCTAGAATCAAGATTGCTGGAAGAAATATCAATAACCTCAGATATGCAGATGACACAACCCTTATGGCAGAAAGTGAAGAAAAAGAGCCTCTTGATGAAAATGAAAGAAGTGAGTGAAAAACCAGGCTTAAAACTCAACATTCAGTAAACTAAGATCATGGCATCTGGTCCCATCACTGCATGCCAAATAGATGGCGAAACAGTGAAAGAATTTATTTTCTGGTGCTTCAAAATCTCTACAGATGGTGACTGCAGGCATGAAATTAAGACGCTTGCTCCTTGAAAGAAAAGCTATGACCAACCTAGACAACATATTATAGAGCAGAGACATTACTTTGGCAACAAAGTTCCTTCTAGTCAAAGCTATGGTTTTTCCAGTAGTCATGTATGGATGTGAGTTTGGACTATAAAGAAAGCTGAGCACCGAAGAATTGATGCTTTTGAACTGTGGTGTTGGAGAAGACTCTTGAGAGTCCCTTGGACAGCAAGGAGATCCAACCAGTCCATCCTAAAGGTAATCAGTCCTGAATATTCATTGGAAGGACTAATGTTGAAGCTGAAACTCCAATACTTTGGCCATCTGATGCAAAGAACTGACTCATTGGAAAAGGCCCTGATGCTGGGAAAGATTGAAGGCAGGAGAAGAAGGGGATGACAGAGGACAAGATGGTTGGATGGCATCATCAGTTCGATGGACATGAATATGAGCAAGCTCCAGGAGTTGGTAATGGACAGGGAAGCCTGGCATGCTATAGTCCATGGAGTCGCAAAGAGTGGAACACAACTGAGTGACTGAACTGAACTGAACTGATGGAGTAGAATGAATGGATGAACTTATACCAATGTTTTAAAAGCTTTGGCTTATGACAAATCATGAAATCAATAAGGTGGATTTATAATCAGCTTTCATTTTAACTAGAAGAATTGTTAAAAATAGTTAAAAGAAGGAACAGATTGGGAGTTTGGTCTTAACATGTACACACTACTGCATTTAAAATGGATAATCAACAAGGACCTACTGTATAGCACAAGGAACTCTGCTCAATATTCTGTAGTAACATAAATAGGAAAAGAATTTGAAAAAGAATAGACATATGTACATGTATAACTGAATTACTTCACTGTACACCTGAATCTAACACAACATTGTTAAACAACTCTGCTCCAATATAAAATAAACGTTTAAAATAATTTTTAAACATAAATGAAAATTTTAAATTATTTTTAAAAGAAAGATAAAATAGTATGTAATAAGGGTATTATTTCATGCAATTTTTTTAAATAAAATGTGTACAATACAGTGAGGTCCAGTAGAATAAAATAAAAGCTACTGGTCTTTGATAAACAAGCTTCTTTTTTTCTGTAATGAGTAAAAGCAGTTTTCTTTCCGGCAAAAAATCTGAGCTTCTTGGTAATTGAAAAGGACTCCTGCCCCAGAGTACTGGCACTTTAACAGATTTCAAACCCTGAAATTCAAGGAAGAAAGTGCCTGCTTTAGAGTTTTAGGTTTCTGTGAGCAAATGACAAGAATTTAAAACCCATCACAGATCCTGCCACAGCCTACTAAGCCTAGGAGTGCTACTTAATTCTGTTTCCCCTGGTAGTATGTCTTAAACATATCTTGTCTCACATCTTGGAGAATTTCTTAATGGCTGCTTCTCCGGACTTCTCTCTTAAGAGCTGAGGGCCTGAGCCAATGAGATGCTGCCGTTCTGTTTCCATAGCAATAATAGAAACAAACCTTCCCCCACCATCTGCTAAGGAAAAATCTCACAACTCCAACTCTCACAAGAGAGTCTGAGTGAAGGGGTGACTTTCTCCTCTAGTTTGACTTACACTGCAGTACTAAAAGACTCAAACTGGATTGTCTTCAGAAGGGAAATTCATGCTCATGCCAGGTCAGTCTTTGTGAAATACTTTGACTGGATTCCCTGGAAAGCTGTGGATTTTCTGCTCTGGGATTTCAGTCACTTGGAATGACCACTAAAGTCTCGCATCCTGGAACCCTCCGGATTTGACCTAAAATTAATTCTGATTTTGCATTGATGAAAAAGAGTTTCTCTAACCTTATGGTGACTTTAAGATTCTTGAATTGAAAAGAAACTACATGGGGAAAATAAATCTTTGGGCAGTCCAAGGTAAGCTCTTTGGAAAGATGTTTCATAAAATTTTTTTCTTCTGATTATTAATGCTAACCAGTGACCTTTCTGGAGGCTCAGCTGCTCACTGGTGACTGCAGGGTCACCAGTTGGCACATTCTGTTCACTAAGTCTAGGGTAAAATCATCAGAAAGAGATATAGGAAAGGAAAAGAATGAGGAGCAAGATTCTAAAACATACACACACACCCCTATAGTCTTAGAGCTATAAAGTGCACATGTAGGCACTGTGTATGCATTAGATCTAGCCATGCTGATATGGAAATATCTATTAGATATCCTGTTGTTTAGTTGCCAAGTTGTGTCCAGCTGTTTTGTGACCCCTTGGATTTGTAGCTTGCCAAGCTCGTCTGTCCGTGGGATTTCCCAGGCAAGAATACTAGAGTGGGTTGCCATTTCCTTCTCCAGGGGATCTTCCTAACCCAGGAATCAAATTTGAGTTTCCTGCCTGGCAGACAGATTCTTTACCACTGAGCCACCTGGAAAGTCCAGATATACATACACCAAAAAAGGCAAGGCATGGTGTAGTGTGTAAAGTGTGTTCTTGTTTATGTAAAAACTTTTAAAATATTATAGAATNAACCCAGGAATCAAATTTGAGTTTCCTGCCTGGCAGACAGATTCTTTACCACTGAGCCACCTGGAAAGTCCAGATATACATACACCAAAAAAGGCAAGGCATGGTGTAGTGTGTAAAGTGTGTTCTTGTTTATGTAAAAACTTTTAAAATATTATAGAATATTTCTGGAAAGATACTCAAAAAGCTGTTAACAGTGATTCCCTCTTGGGGGAATATGAAGGCAGAGGGCTGACATTTAACTTGTATGCACAGTTATTGACATATAAAATACTGCCATAATGGCTGTGCATGTACATTGTTCAAGCTCCTCAAATGTCATGCCTGCCTCCTTAATTACCTCCACAATTCTCCTGGCAACCCCAGACCTCCTCAGGATTCAGCGAGTGGTTACTACCTGGTGTGGGAATGGGAGTGGGGTCCTCTATCACCCTGTTAACACCCCATAACCCTCAACTATTCTGCTTGTTCCATAGCCTTGTCTTACTGGTTGTTAATAATTTTGAGTATCATTCCCATGGGTATTTGGAGGCCTTTACTTAGAATATGCACCAAGGCATTGCTCATAATTGGGAAAAAAGAAAACAAGCAAATGTTTATTAATATAAAACTAACTAAAAATATAAATGGGTACATTCATAAAAGAGAAATTTACAAAGTCATGATAATATACAAAACAAACTTCAGGCCTTTTTGGGTTTTTTTTATCTGTTTACTTTTGGTTCCCTTGTGTCTTTGTTGCTGCGTGTGGGCTTTCTCTAGGTGCAGTGAGCAGGGGCTCCTCTCGTGTTGTGGAGCATGGGTTCCAGGGTGTGAGGGCTCAGTAGTTGTGGTACGTGGGCTTAGTTGCCCTGCAGCACGTGGAATCTTCCAAGACCAGGGATGAAACCTGTGTCCCCTGCTTTAGCAGGCAGATTCTTAACCAGTGGACCACCAAGGAAGTCTTCAGTCTTGTTTAAAAGGTTTGTTTTAAATAATTAAAATTATAGATTTGCTTTAAATTTGCTTTAAAATAATCTAGTGTTAGAAAAGTGAGTTAACTCGGTCCAGTGCTCTGTGATGACCTAGAGGGGTGGGGTGGGAGAGGGGGAGGGAGTCTCAAGAGGGAGGGTGTATATGTATACTTCCAGTTGATTCACATTGTTGTATAGCAGAAACCAGCACAACATTGTAAAGCAATTATTCTCCAATTTTTAAAAAGGTGAGCTAAGATGGAAGAGACTAGCCATAAATTGCTAATTATTGTAGCTAGATGACAATACGTGTGAGTTCACTGTACTCTTTTCTCTACTTCTGTACATTTTAGAAATTTCTCCACAGTAAACTTAAGTTTAAAAATAATTCTATGATTGTATATGTATATAGTTACTGACTGTATGTTTAAAAAGGCATATCTAGAATGTAAGTAGAATTTGCTTTCATTTATGGAAAATTATGCATCTGTTTTGGAGAAGGCAATGGCACCCCACTTCAGTACTCTTGCCTGGAAAATCCCATGGATGGAGGAGCCTGGTGGACTGCAGTCCACGGGGTTGCTAAGAGTCGGATACGACTGAGCAACTTCACTTTCNAAAAAAAAAAAAAAAGCAAATGAGCAAACAAGACAAAACAGAAACAGACTCATAGATACAGAGAACAAAGTGGTTGCCAGAAAGAAGAGGGGTAAAAACCTGGGCAAAATAGGTGGAGGATCAAGAGGCACAAATTTCCAGTTATAAAATAACTATCATAGAGATATAATGTATAGCATAGGGAATATTCTCAATAACATAGTAATAACTTTGCATGGGACAAATGGTTACTAGACTTTTGTTAGCTTATAATGTATATAAATGTCAAATCACTGTGTTGTATACTGGAAACTAATATATTGTATACCTTAGAAGAAATGGAGTAGCCATCATAGTCAACAATAGAGTCCCAAATGCAGTACTTGGATGCAGTCTCAAAAATGACAGAATGATCTCTGTTCATTTCCAAGGCAAAACATTCAATATCACATTAATCCACATCTATGCCCCAATCAGTAATGCTAAAGAAGTTGAAGTTGAACAGTTCTATGAAGACCTACAAGACCTTCTAGAACTAACACACAAAAAAGATGTCCTCATCATTATAAGGAATGCAAAAGTAGGAAGTCAAGAGATACCTGGAGTAAAAGGCAAATTTGGCCTTGGAGTACAGAATGAAGCAGGACAAAGGCTAACAGAGTTTTGCCAAAAGAATGCACTGGTCATACCAAACACCCTCTTCCAACAACACAAGAGAAGACAACACATGCACATCACCAGATGGTCAATACCGAAATCAGATTATTATATTCTTTGCAGCTAAAGATGGAGAAGCTCTATACAGTCAGCAAAAACAAGACCAGGAGCTGACTGTGGCTCAGATCATGAAATCCTTATTGCCAAATTCATAATTAAATTGAAGAAAGTAGGGAAAAACTACTAGACCATTCAGGTATGACCTAAATCAAATCCCTTACAATTATACAGTGGAAGTGAGAAATAGATTCAAGGGATTAGATTTGACAGACAGAGTGCCTGAGGAACTATGTACAGAGGTTCATGATAATGTACAGGAGGCAGTAATCAAGACCATCCCCAAGAAAAAGAAATGCAAAAAAGCAAAATAGTTGTCTCAGGAGGCCTTACAAATAGCTGAGAAAAGAAGAGAAGCTAAATGCAAAGGAGAAAAGGAAAGAAATAAACATCTGAATACAGACTTCCAAAGAATAGCAAGGAGAGATAAGAAAGCCTTCCTCAGTGATCGATGCAAACAGAGGAAAACAATAGAAAATAGGGAAAGACTAGAGATCTCTTCAAGAAAATGAGAGATACCAAAGGAACATTTCATGCAAAGGTGGGCACAATAAACACAGAAATGGTATGGACCTAACAGAAGCAGAAGATATTAAGAAGCAGCAGCAAGAATGCACAGAAGAAAAATACAAAAAAGATCTTCACAACCCAGATAATCATGATGGGGTGATCACTCACCTACAGCCAGACATCCTGGAATGCGAACTCAAGTGGGCCTTAGGAAGCATCACTACAAACAAAGCTAGTAGAGGTGATGGAATTCCAATTTATTTCAAATCCTAAAAGATGATGTTCTGAAAGTGCTGCACTCAATATGCCAGCAAACTTGGAAAACAGCAGTGGCCACAGAACTGGAAAGGGTCAGTGTTCATTCCAATCCCAAAGAAAGGCAATGCCAGAGAATGCTCAAACTACTGCACAACTGCACTCATCTCACACGCTAGTAAAGTAATGCTCAAAATTCTCCAAGCCAGGTTTCAACAGTATGTGAACCATGTACTTCGAGATGTTCAAGCTGGATTTAGAAAAGACAGAGGAACCAGAGATCAAATTGCCAAAATCTGTTGGATCATTGAAAAAGCAAGAAAGTTCCAGAAAAATACCTATTTCTGCTTTATTGACTACACCAAAGCCTTTGACTGTGTGGATAACAATAAACTGTGGAAAATTCTTCAAGAGATAGGACTACCAGACCATCTGACCTGGCTCTTGAGAATTCTGTATATAGGTCAGGAGACAACAGTTAGAACTGGACATGGAACAACAGACTGGTTCCAAATAGGAAAAGGAATACATCAAAGCTGTATATTGTCACCTTGCTTATTTAACTTATATTCAGAATACATCATGAGAAACGCTGGACTGGAAGAAACACAAGCTGGAATCAAGATTGCTGGGAGAAATATCAATAACCTCAGATATGCAGATGACACCACCCTTATGGCAGAAATTGAGGAAAAACTAAAGAGCCTCTTGCTGAAAGTGAAAGAGGAGAGTGAAAAAGTTGACTTAAAACTCAACATTCTGAAAACTAAGATCATGGCATCTGGTCCCATCACTTCATAGCAAATAGACAGTGGAAACAGTGAGAGACTTTATTTTTTTGCACTCCAAACCTCTGCAGATGGTGACTGCAGCCATGAAATTAAAAGACACTTGCTCCTTGGAAGAGAAGCTATCACCAATCTAGACAGAATGTTAAAAAACAGAGACATATCTTTGCCAACAAAGGTCCATCTTGTCAAAGCTATGGTTTTTCTAGTAGTCATGTATAGATGTGAGCATTGGACTATAAAGCTGAGCACTAAATAATCGATGCTTTTGAACTGTGGTGTTAGAGAAGACTTGGACTCCCTTGGACTTGGACTTGGATGTGCTGCAGTCCATGGGCTCACAAAGAATCAGACACGACTGAGCAACTGAACTGAATTGAACTGAATATATTGTATGTCAAATATACTTTAATAAAAAATAAAAACTAGAAGGAAAAAAACTATGGTTGAGGTGAATCCTTGATCACAGCTACAGAGCCCTTTTTTGGCATGTAAGGTAACATATTTACTCAGAACATGGGGCAGGGGAAGAAGGGGAAGGAACACTGTTTGACCTACCATGTGCTCCAAAAGATGTCGAATACCTATCCGAAACATCAGATAATCTACCATTTCCAACCCTGCATCTTGGGGGGCTTTCTCCTAGAAATTGGCTTCTGCTGGTTTGTATATCCTTTGCAGGCTCATAAGCTGTAGTTTCCTATGGTGTACTAAGTGAGGGAGTCACAGTGCCGAGCCCATATGGACATCACTTGTGCAATATTGTCTCCTCTCTCCTTCTCTCTGTTCTTGTGGAATTAAATATCTCTTAATCTGTACTCTCATTTTACTGGAGTTCTGGAAAAGAAATAAGATAAACAAGTATGATCAAGCCTCCATGTTTACCTGATAGTTGTTTTTCATGCAGACCTTTGTTATAGAGTTTTTTGTTTTTATGAAGCCAAGAAGGAAGAGTTTTGGCTGTGCAATTCAGGCCGGTGACCAGGAAAGAGAACCTAAAAGGTTCCCTTGCACTGTAATTTGAGTAACAGAGCTGCTTTTCCAGGAAGGTCTATGCATGACCTACCTGTTACAGGCATTTCTCTGCACTTCAGAGGTAGCTAGTGTGACCTGATGGAAGAGCAAATGCTCAGGAGTCAGATAGACTTGTGTTTGTTTCCAGCTTTGTGACTTGCTACCTCTGTTACCTTTCTGAGCCTCACTATCCTCATCTGTAAAGTGGGCATAACAATAACTGATCATTTATTATGGATCTGGCTCATAGTAAGCACTCAGCAACTCCTTCCCAGGTGGTTCAGTGGTAAAGAATCTGCCTGCCAATGCAGGAGATGCGGGTTTGATCCTGGGTCAGGAAGATCGCCTGGAGAAGAAAATGACAACCCACTCCAGTATTCTTGTCTGGGAAATCCCGTGGACAGAGGAGCCTGGTAGGCTGCAGTCCATGGGGTTGCAAAGAGTCAGACATGACTGAGCAACTAAATAACAACCACATCAAATGTTCAACAGCTTTCAAGTCAGATCTCCTGGGTGGCCAGAGGTGAGGTGTTGCGCTGTGTTCGAGACCCTGTACCACACTGACAGCTACAGAATCTGTCATCTGTGCTTTGGGCTTTCCCTGGGTTCTTCCCAATCATCTCTAAGCGTGTTGCTCTGACTGTCAACAGTGTAACTCTGCTGCTGTTTTCCCACTTCGGTGAGGGCCTCCTGACCAAGCAGCCAAGACAGACCTTGACCTGCCATGTACCCCAACCCCCTCGTCTACTGCACCTGCTGGGATCCCTGGAACTTGGGGCCACGAAAGCTAATCAAGACCCCTCAGACACCAAGCAAGACCTCCTCGGTGAAGCCCAAGTAAGGATTTCCAGGATGGAGTGTGGCCTGAGGGTTTGGGTTCCGTGGAGTGGGGCAGCCATCTTTCTCTCAAAAGATTTCCAAAACAGTCAGCTTGGCAGCAAAATCCCAAAGCAGCCAGAAAGCCCGGCTTTACTCACCTGTTGGCTGCGCAGCACTCTGGACAGGGCAGCTGGGGCGGAGTGTGGTTTCAGTGAGGAATCTGCAGAGTAAGCACAGGAGGGAAAGGGCCATGGCAGGGCCCCCCCGTGTGGGTCAAAGAGCTTCTGGAACTAGAGGACTTCAGCCCAGGAACACTTGATCAGTGACAAGAGCCAGGGTCATCGCCCTGAGGTTCTCCAGACCATCCTGATTATAAAGATCCCCATTGGCAGATCATGTCTTCCAATTTGGGGTCACTGTGGGGGTCTCCCTTACCTGAGAGTGCTAAAGCAGGTTCCTGAATTTCCAGTTTTCTCTTTCTCATGATTTCCTTTTTCACTGTCAGGCTCTCTCCTCTTCCTCCAGCTGGAAAAAAACAAAATTATGCCCAACCGATAACAAAACCTGTTGTCTCCCCAAAGTAAGTATTTTCACGTCCATGGGACAAGAACGGTTTGAGGTATGTGAATAAAATAATCTCCCCTCTAGGCCTTTACAACATTTCCTGACTTGAGGTAACTGCTCCCAAGTGTGTCAGAGAAATGCCAGAACGCACTGGGATTTCCCCCAAACCTCAGCTCCTACAGGTGGATTCTGTGGTCCTTTGCCCTCACTGCTTTCAAAGTCACTTCCAAGGAATTCTCAGCAGGGTGCCCCAAACAGTCCCTCCCTGCCCCAAAAGCGTTGAATGCCCACGCACGTCCTTGACCAAAAGCCTCCCACGGATTTATGGCATGCACTCATCCTTTTCTTGATTACTTTGCTATGTCTAAGGATTTCTGTAGATTGCAGCTCTGTTTTTATTCATCAATTAAATTTTTCGTTCACATTTATAAACTTATCTAGTGTAATTCAGGTTTAGGCCTTTTCATGAAACTTTGTATTCTATTTACTTATTTATTTGGAAACCATTTACTGAGCACCTATTTGTTAGACTTTGAGTTAGGTGCAGGGGGACAGCAATGAACAGAGCCAAAGTCTCTGCTCTCCTGGACTTGCATTCTAGTGGGGAGGGCTGGGGAGATAACCATGAACATGTAAATCCATCCAAAGACTGCAAACACTGTGTGAAAAAACAGCGCAGGCATGGGGAGGAGGGGATGGTGAGGGTGGGGTTGTAATTTTGCACAGAGAGATCAGGGCAATCCCTGGGTAAGAGGTCAGCAGGAACTGCACTGACCACTGGGGTCAAGCACTCCTGGCAAAGGGAACAGTGAATATAGAGGCCCTTGGTGGGAATTTGCTTGACACATCTGATGTTTTCCTGGAAAGCAAAAGGCCTACGTGGGCCAGTGGAGGAAGGGAAGAGAGAGTGAAGGGAAATGAGCTCAAAGAAGTTGCAGAGATGCTGAATGCAGTCAGTAGAGTAACAATCACCCCCCTACCTCCCCGCAGAAGTCCACGTCCTAATCCCTGGCAACAGTCACTTTGTTCTGTTACTTGCTGAGGGGAAATGAATTAGGTTGCTCAGCAGCTGATAGATCACGCTGGATTATCCAGGATGCAATGTAAAGGTGGACTTAATGGAAAAGTGAAGGTCCTTATCTGTGAAAGGGGAAGTCAGTGTGTTAGAGAAGGAGACGTGACAACAGAAGCACAGGCTGAGTGATGATCTTGTTAGCTTTGAAGACAGAGGACAAGGCTACTAGGAGTAGGGGCAGCTTCTAGGAGCTGGAAAAGGCAAGGAAATAGATTCTCCCCCGAAGCCTCTAGGAGGAAGACAACTGGACCAACACCTCGATTTTAGCCCAGGAAGACCCGTTTCAGACTTTGACTTCAGAACTAAACATAACAAGGTGTTGTTCTAAGCCACTAAATTCATAGTAATTTGTTACAATAACAGTAGGAAACTCACAAGGAAGTGTGCTGGCCTCTATAAGGACTTTGATTTTCACTCCAAAACGGATGGTGTATTCACTGCTGGGGCCACCATAACAAAAACCACAGACTTAAGTGGCTTAAGCAGCAGAAATGTATTGTCCCATAGTTCTGGAAGCTGGGAGTCCAGGATCAAGATGCTGGCAGTGTTGATCTCTGGTGAGGACTCTCTCCTTGGCTTGCAGATGGCTGCCCACCTGCCACCCCCTCACCAGTCTCTCCTTTGTGCATGCACATCCAAGGCTCTCACTGTGAATCCTAATCTCTCTTGCAAGAACACCAGGAAAATGGTATTAGTGCCCGCCTTAATGGCCTCATTTTAACTCAGTCACTTCTTTAAAGTTCGTAAATCCAAATACAGTCACATTCGGGGATGGCAGGTGTTAAGATTTCAATATGGTGAATTATGGGAAGGATATAATTTAGTCCATAACACATAGGAAGCCATCTGAGGATTCTGAGTAGAGTGACATAATCCAATTTGTGTTGCTTGCCACCATAGCAGAAGGTAGTTACTCTTATTCGACTCTTCCAACATCTCAGGTAAGCTCCCCTATAAATACTCTTATGACATTTGAGTACCTGACCCTATGCTCATGTTCCTATATCTGGAAAAAAATTTTAAATATAATCAGGGTTAACACCAGGTCTCAGAACAGTAACACTTTGCTTACCCTGAATTTATTTAACCCTGGGCACTTTCAGGTTCCCAGAACACCAATTTCCAGTGCAAACGGGAAGAAAGGCAGTTGTGCAGACACAGCAAGGATGTGTCACTAAAAAGCATGTGCATTGAAGTTTAGCCACGGGCTCATAGGAGAGTGCTTGGATCTTCATATCATGTTTCTAGGCCCTTGTTTTAGGAATGGTTCTGCTATTAGGCTAGTGATGGATTGATTTCCTACTTTTTTACTACCTATCATTTCATCGCAATCTGTGTACCAACCTTCCTTTTTTCCCCGACTGCTTTCTAAGCACACCCTTCTCTTACAGAATGAAAGTCCATTTAGGAAAACAAGAGGAGAGCAATAAATTACCTAATGTGAGTAAAACTGGGAAGAGGGCAGTGGGGCTAACACTTATTGAGACTCGCTGTGTGAAGACATAGATCTTTTACACACACTCACCTCCTCGAATCTATGCAATGATCCCCTGAGAAGCATCTATCAAGATCACATTTAATGTGTCTCTGGTGAGGGTAGAACCAGGACTTGAACTCAGCTCAGCCGGCCGGATCCTGGAAAAGGCATTTTATTACCACTTTCTGCTGCCTTGTAGGGTGTAGGGTGAGGTGAGTCTCTCACAGAAACCAGATGGTGGCAATCAATCCAGGCCAGGAAACAGCTTAAGCCCAGATGCAGGAAACCCTCTGCTGCACTTGGGAACCCATGAAGACAAGGGGACAGAGCACCAGGGCACCTGAGAGGAGCCGGGATGGGAGGATAAGAGGAAAGGAGCAGGGACAGGAGGGTGCTGGAGAAAGAGATGGGACCAAACCCAGAAGGACATGACGCCTGCCTGGGAGTTTAGACCTAGCTCTCTTGGTGTCTGGAAGCCTTTGTGGGTCTGACACAGGTCAGGTTTACATTTTTAGAAAATGCCCTCCAGTGGGGTACAGTTGGCCCTTTTTACACTCTCTGCTTATATCTATTTTCCTTGCCTCTCTTCTCCTCCTCCACCTGTCTTATATGAAGATCACACAGTCTCTTAATGGTCAGGAAAAAAAATAAAAATACAATAGCCCTCTAGGTGGAGAGGATGATGAACTTTAGGGGAGCCAGTCTAAAGGCAGAGAGGCCAACTGAGAAGAGATCACCAGAGCCAAGGAGCAAGATGACAGCGGCCTTGGACCACCTGAGGGGCAGGGGTGTGGTGAAGAGAGGATGCGGTTGAGGTAGAGTTAGGAGATAACAGATGCTACAGGGTGTCCTGCACAACTCAAGACAGTACGCCTGGGACTAGCCCTGCAGTCCAGTGCTTGAGAAGTCGCCTTGCAATGCAGGGGGTGCGGGTTCAATCCCCAGTCAGAGAGCTAAGATCCCACATGCCCTGGGGCCAAGAAACCAAAACATAAAGCAGAAGCAATATTGTAACACATTCAATAAATACTGTTTTTTATTTTAAAAAAAGAAGGCTACATCAAAAAATCTTTTTAAAAAAAGACCGTACATCTTATCCTGGTCCACATTGGTTGGTAGCCCTGCCCAGATGAATGATTTGGTGGAACTGACTAGATCTTTTGAGGGTTTTGTTTTGCTTGCAATTGTGCTAGGTATCTTCTCATGTGTTATTTTGTTTATTTATCAAAAAAGCCCTTTGATGAAGAGTTATTATCTTCATTTTCTGATAAGCAAACTGAAGCTCAGAGATGCTGAATAACTGTGGCTACTGGCAGTCAGGATTTAAACTCAGGCCCATCTAATTCCAAAACCTGAGCAGTATTCACAACACCCCGCTGCCTCCTGGCATCTGGAAGGAGATTGCAGAAGAGGAGCAGGGCTCAGAGGCAGAGGGGGGAGCAGGGGTCGGCATTGTGGGTTTTGCACATGTTGGGTTTGAGAAGCCTATAAGGACACCCAGGGACCAGCTGAGTCTTGCAATTTGGTTTCAGGAGAGAGGGAACTGGGGGAGGCTATAGGGGAACACCCCACTTCGTGGGTCTAAGATGTGAGTAAGGCCCTAGAGGAATACTGGAGCAATCCCAACACTCAAGTCTGCAATATGACCTCACATTCCACCTTGATGCCCAGGAAGTAATAAACGTGTCACCTGGCTACCGCCTCATTCGGAACAGGGAGCAGATTTCTGTCACCTTGGGAGATGAGATGTTTGATAGGAAAAAACATTCAGAATCGGAGGACACGGGCAAAGTCAAAATTTCCAGGTAATACCCTTGAACTCCCTCCAGCTCCCCAGACTTCTCCCCTCCTGTCCCAAGGTCAAACCCTCACTTCCCGCCCAGTCCACAGTGTCCCTTCGCTCAGCCCTGTGTTGGCACCTCTCTGCACCCACCTCTCTGCTCAGAGCCCACTGGAGTCAGGAGGGTGGACGGACAAGTCAGGCAACTGATCTGGAAAATGACTGGGTTGGTGTCACTCATCCTAAAGGAGAGTAGTTGTTCCTGAAGGTAATGAGTAGATGAAATACTCATACAATGGTCTGAATTTGAAGAATGAGAACTGAGAGCAAAGTCAGGACTTCTGGGAGGCCCAAGTCTGCATCTTTTTCCTTGTGTCCAAAGATATTCAGTAATGCTTCTGAGAGACGCGATGTGTAAGACTCTGGCCTGATTCCACTCCAGTTGAGCCTGTGCCACCCGCTCTGTCATTCAAGGCTCACCCACTCCCCCTCCTCCAGGACCAATAAAGTCAGTCCCCACATCCTTTTCATTCTACCACCTGAATCTCTGACTCATATCTCCTCTTTCCCCATCTCCTCCTACATCCTCTTTCTTCTTTTCTCGACCTGTTGAATTAAGGACCTCATCTCTGCTGCACTGCCTGCCACCCTGTTAACTCCAGCTCAACCAAAGAGAGCTGAATAATCTCTCTATTCATGTAAGATTTCACGAATAATCTTACAGATTTTATGGAGGCCCAAGAAACACAAACATCCATAATCTATTCTGAAAGCCACACTCTAAAATCCCTTCTTTGTCCTGTTTCCAGCCCATTCCTTGTCTGTGAAGACAATTCAGGTCTTCCCTTAGTCAGTAAAGAGTCTGCCAGCAATGCAGGAGACCTGGCTTCAATCTCTAAGTCAGGAAGATCCCCTGGAGAAGGGTATGGCAACCCACTCCAGTATCCTTGCCTGGAGAATTCTGTTGACAGAAGAGCCTAGTGGGCTACAAACCATGGGGTCACAAAGAGTTGGACAAAACTGAGTGACTAACACTTTCACTTTCACTTTCACTTTCACTTTCTTCCAGAAATACAAAAATCCATAATCTATTCTGAAAGTCACACTCTTAAATCCCTTCTTTGTCCTGTTTCCAGCCCATTCCTTGTCTATGAGTCACTGTCAACATCAATTCTATTCCCACCAACTCATTTCCTAGTCCTCTGATCTTCTCCCTCCTCCATTTCAACTATCTTTACTGAGTCAAGGTCAAACCCTAATAGATTTCTGACAGCCTCCTCTTTCTCTTCTAATCTAGTGGGTCACCAAATTACCCCTACTCGCTTCTGGCCAGTCTACCCAAAAGGGCTGTGTCTGAGCTCAACAACCCTACTGCCAAACTTCCGTCTCCCAGCCCACCCTCTGCCCCTGCCCCACCACCCCACGATGATGGAGGAAGTGCAGAACACAGCCTGGGTCTCACCGGGTGAGAGCTGGCCATGCTCAAAGAGAGCCCTGGCTGGCACAGCCTGGAAGCTCTGTGGGTGAGGGGTTACTTCTCCTGCAGGACTGATATCATTGCCGACCTCAAAGAACAGATCTCAGAGCTGACAGTGATCATAGAGCAAATGAACAGAGACCATCGTTCTGCCCAAAAATTGGTGAGTGGTCCTTGAGTGAGCTATGGGAAAGGGAAAGACCAATAGCTTCAGATCACCTGCTATGTTCCAGGAAAGGAGCCAAGTCCCTGACTCACGGGAGCCAGGTTGCCCAAGCAACAGCTCTGCAGATAAAGCTGTGGTCACCCCATTGTATTTCTCTGACTCCATCCTCATCCATAATTGCCAAGAACTCAAGTCCTTCCTCTAACTGTTGTTCAGTCACTCAGTCATGTCGAACTCTTTGCAGTCCCATTTATCTGCAGCATGTCCATCACTATCTTCTGGAACTTGCTCAAACTCATGTCCATTGAGTCGATGATGCCACCCAACCATCTCATCCTCTGTCATCCCCTTCCCATCCTGCTCTCAATCTTTCCCAGCATCAGGGTCTTTTTCGATGAGTTGACTCTTCACATCAGGTGGCCAAATTATTGGAGCTTCAGCTTCAGCGTCAGTCCAATAAATATTCAGGGTTGATTTCCTTTCAAGACTGACTGGTTTGATCTTCAGGCCTAAGTAAATTTCCAGGAGCTCCCTGGGCATCTCTGGCATGCTCAATGCTACTATCTTTTCCACTAAGAAAGAAAGAAAGTGAAGTTGCTCAGTCGTGTCCAACTCTTCGGGACCCCATGGACTGTAACCTACCACCCTCCTCCATCCATGGGATTTTCCAGCCAAGAGTACTGGAGTGTGTTGCTCCACTAGGGGGCACCAGCAATTTCCACCAGAGCCTGCTATGCCCTGTGTGGTGAGTTTAATTTCAGACCTTGCTGAAACTCATGCTAATGGCACCAGCGTGACCACTACTTTAGTTTCGCTCAAAAACTGCCCAGAAACCTCCAGTCCCACTTCCTGTTGCTGCTGAAACTGTTGAAGCCCACTCTCCCAAATCTGTTGATTTCAGTTTGCACTCTTCGTGTCTTCTGGGGGTTGTGGTGACACTCCCTTTAGATTTTACCATTTGCTTTATCACGGACTCTTCTTTCCCACTCCAAGCAGGGGTGCCTGGTGTCTTGAGCTGGAGTGATAAACCAGAGCGACACTAACATCTCTTTCCCATCCGCTCATTCCTCCCTCCACTCTCAACCTTCGCCATGCTTGCTGTTACTGGAACCCATGTGTGAACGGTGACTTTCCAGCAGGCAGCCCCTCACCTTCTGACACACCCCAGGTGTGTCTGAATCCTATAGTGACCCAGCCTAGGTCTCAGGCTGAGACCTTCCCTTCTGGTGATTCATCCCTGTATTTCTCTGAAAATCCTGTTTTTGTGGTCACCTTCTACAGAGAGGAAATTGAGACTCAGGAAGTTAAATAATTTGCATGAGATCACTCAACTCATCCTTGGTGGGTTATTGGGCAAAACACATGCTTTCAAAACACCGGCTCTACTGAAGACATATTTAGAGATTATTTCGATGGAGATACTTCACATTGTGATTCTCACATTCCTCCCGTCACACCCCACATTGTGCGACTGCACAGAGGGGAGAAGTGCTGGCCCCTCAACCCTTATCCCAGCTGGCAGTGTCCATTCCTCCTGAGACACCAGCCAGAGGACCCAATGTTAGAACAGAGGGTCACCTGCAACTGAGCACTCCCTGCCTCTGGAAACACAGTCATTCTGCCAAGGACTTATTAACATGGTCTTTAAGTTCATCGAAGACAGGGCCTGAGTCTTAGGCCTGTTTGATGTTTCCAGGTCAAGCCTTTTGCACAATAAATGATTGCTCAATTGAGTTGCTGCTGCTGCTGCTGCTGCTAAGTCACTTCAGTCGTGTCCAACTCTGTGCGACCCAATAGACGGCAGCCCACCAGGCTCCCCAGTCCCTGGGATTCTCCAGGCAAGAACACTGGAGTGGGTTGCCATTGCCTTCTCCAATGCATGAAAGTGGAAAGTGAAAGTGAAGTCACTCAGTCGTGTCCAACTCTTAGAGACCTCATGGACTGCAGCCTACCAGGCTCCTCTGTCCATGGGATTTTCCAGGCAAGAGTACTGGAGTGGAGTGCCATTGCCTTCTCCGGCTTGATTGAGTTACATATCCCCAAATCCAAAGGCCATGACCTTATAGAGATTACATCCAGCCAAAGGAAAAAAAAAACAGTGAAAGGAATGGTTTCCATGCACCAACATCATGAACTGATTTCATACTAAATGACAGAGGCAAGACTTGTTTCATTCCTTCAGTAACTATGTGGGAGAGGTGAGGGGAGGGGGGGTACCCCATGAATGGGAAGGCTTCTCAGAAGTTGCAAGTTGAAGTGGGAGTGGGGTCCTGTTTCCTGTCTTGTTAATACTGGCCTGGCCTCATTTCCAGCTCTCTAATGAAATGGATCTCCGCTGTGCCGAGATGCAGAAGAACTTTGAAAGCAAGACAAGGTATGCTTTCTGGCACGAATTCCTATATACTGCAGGTCCTAAGGTTCCTGCATCCTTGCAGGATTTCAGTTCACTGGGATTTCAGACAATGGGGTGGCAAGGGGTAGGGGAGATGCGAGACATGTCTTTGGTGAATAGGATGGTTTGATCTGAGACCACTGAAACATAGCACAGAGGTTATTCCTGACTTTGTACATTATCATCCAGTTATTTCGCTTATAATCTCCCTTTCAGTTGATTGCTAAGAAGAAACAATTTTCCGTTCTCTATGAGATTTCTGTGGTAAACTACTATTGTTCTCAGCCCAGTCTCTCCCTGCTCCCCTCTTCTTCCTCTCCTCTCCTCTAACCGTCTTGGCTGCTAGCTCAAGGCTGGGCAAAATGGGAAGAAAGTATGGGAGGGCAGGAGCCAGAGCTGCAGAGATAAACCAAGGAGGAAAAAAAGGGAATGTGTTGTCTGTGTGAATGAGAAGACCCACAAAGTCCCTTTCTTAGTCCTGCTGGAGAGAAGTCCTCATAGTGTTCCAAACTTGCTTTTAATTTTTTAAAATTGATTAACTTACGTATTTTATTAATAGACTTTTTTTAGATTCACAGTAAAATATAAAGTACAGAGAATTTCCACATACCCCCTGGCCCCACACCTGCACAGCCTTCGTCATCATGGACATCCTGCCCCACCACCATGGGGCATTTATTACAATCAACGAGCCTCTTCCAAAGTCTTCGTTTAGGTTCGAGTTCACTCCTTTTCCTTTCTTTTGGCTGCGCTGGGTTTTCATTGCTGCGTGTGGGCTTTCTCTAGTTGCAGTGAAAGAGCCTCTCTAGCTGTGGTACTCAGACTTGATTTCCCCAAAACATGGGGGATCTTAGTTCCCTGACCAGGGATTGAACCCATGTCCCCTGCTTTGGAGGCAGATTCCCAACCATCGGATCATCAGGGAAGTCACTTTTGATACTTCAGATTCTATGGGTTTTGATAAATGCTTAGTGTCATGTATCTACCATTACAATATCATACAGAATAATTTCATTGCCCTAAAAATCCTCTGGGCTCTGCCTGTTCATTGCCGTCTCCCACTAACCTCTGGAAACCACTGATCTTTTGACCACTTCTGTAGATGTGACTTTTCAGAATTTCATATATTTGGAATCATACAGCCTGTAGGCTTTTCAGACTGACTTCTTGTACTTACCAGTATGCATTTAAGGTTCCTCCAGGTCTTTTCTTGGCTTGACAGCTCCTACAGCCTTGTGTTTTAATGCCCTTCTTGAACACTGCCAACATCAGCCTCCTGAAATGGAGCCTGGCAAGAACTTAGGCTCTAGAATTATCCTGGGTATTAATCAGCTCACAGTTTCTTCACTGTAAGCAAAGACCCTGTTGTTGGGGGTAGTCTATGGCCCCCCGATGACTCCATTCAAAATAGTGGATGGTGAAAACAGAGGTCTTCTCAACCGTTTCTGCATGGATGCCAGAAGAATGTGTCAGGAAGTGAGGGCCGCACTGCCTGCCCACCAGCTGCCTGCATGAGAAGGGGAACTGAGATCAGGTGAACCTTCCACAGGTGACTGTGGCCTTCTCCTGGGGCCCCACAGGGAGCTCGAGGAAGCTCACGCAGCACAACTCAGTGAGTTGGAGAAAAACTACAAGGCAGCCTTGAAGGCAGAAAAGTTGGCTGCCCAGGACAAACTAGGTAAGGTTTTGGGAGATGACCCTGGTAAGGGGGCAGAGGCTGACCGTGTAGGTCGAGGGCAAAGGAATTCCCATGACCATGGCTGCACTCTGTGTAGACTTTCAAAGTTTGCTTCTAAAGCCCAGGAAGAGGGAGTGATTGAGAATGAAACTGAAAAAAGGGAAACCATGTCAACAAACAACCTCTCTACCCCAAGAAGTTAGAAGGGTCTGCAGCCAAGTTTTGGAGTTTAAACAAGTCCCTTCATCTTGAGTCTCAGTTTCCCCACCTGGGAATTGAGGACAATAATACCTGCCTTTATCACAGTGGTAAGAATATGAAAGCACTTTTAAAAATATATCTAAAACTTCTACAAATATAATACTGTTCCAGTTCAGCAAGTTTCCTCACTGGTAAAATGATGGTGCTTCATCAAATGCTAACAGGAACACTGTGATTTGTATGACCTTATAACCTATAAGGGTTGTGCATGTCACTTACCCCCTGGTTTATGCTGCCCTTGGGAAGGGCAAAGTGTGTATCATTCAGAATTCTGAGTTTATAGAGTAATCTCTATAGGAAGAAGCAGAAATTCTTCCTTTTTTATGTTATATTTTTAAAAGGTGATATTAGTATTAACACCTTGCCAGTTTTCCAATTTTCTAAAGAAAAGATTTTTGTTTTAAATAAAAGATCACTGTTTTCAAAACCAGGATACACTAGGAATGTTATTTTAAAAAGACAGAAGATTTTGCTTCTCTTTTACCCTCAGTTGTAGGTTTGCCCCCAGGGATTAGTTCTCAGATGTGGGGGTGCCTCAGAATCACCTGACATCATATTATCAACAGATACTGAGCCTTGCCTCTGAGACCTTGACTCAGTGGGTTCAGGGTGGGGTCCAGGCATCTGATTTCTGATAAGTTTCCAGTATGACTGCAGAGGCAGCACCATGGTTTCACCGCTGATAGGATGAGTTCAAGGTGTGGATGGTGTGCAGGAGGGCTCTCACATGAATTTGAAATCATGTATTTCAGAGGATTAATGATGACTCGACTCTGTTGTTTTCCTTCTGTTCTCAGAGGAGATGGGAAAAGAATATAAATATTTGAAGAATATGTTTCATATATATCAGGTGAGATTCAGAGCTCCTTGGTGGAGCAAGGCTCCTTCTTGGCTGATGATGTTGAGATGAATCTAGAGTGCTTGCCCAGAAAATAATTTCCTGAAATCCCCAGTCTTCTTGAACCTAAGTGGCCCTCACTGCACCCAGGGAGAAAAGTGAACCTACGGACTTTTATGGCATCCTTGCAGGACGATTTGGCCTCTGGACCCTAAAAGAATCCAGTGATGAATATGTTTGTCATGACCAAATTAATACCTGTTCGTTGTTTTTTTTTTTTTTAAAGAAATTCAAAAATCAACAACAGCAACAGCCAAAAGAACTATCGCAACTCTAAAGAAAAACACTTTTTAAGATCTGTACTTTGTAATATCTTTAATTTTAGCCGAACACTGGGTCAAAAAGAATAAACATTTGAAAGGTCTTCAACACATTTGACCAAATTGCCATCCAAAAAGGCGGTATCACTCTGCACTAACTTCAGCAAGTGGAGCAGGGGGCACCCCAGAACATAGCTCATCCATTTCGTCAACTAATTTGATGGAATCCCAGGAAGCCAGAATTAGGGCACAATTTCATTCTAGGGGGATGAGAGAGTAGGAAATGGGAAAAGGACAGGGGGAGGGCTGGGGCAGCAAGCCCCTACTATGGGTCCTGGGTGGCCAGGGACTTTCCAATTTTCAACCCTGATAGTCTAGAGTCCCAGGAAACAGCTCAGTCCCAGGCAAACAAGGACAGTTGATTAAAAAAAATTAACATCTTGACATTTCCCTTGTTTCCTACTGTGCTATTGATGAGTAATTCATGATTCAGAGGGAGCTGACATGAACACATGCAGTGTGCCCAACTGCCTGTCTTCAAAGGAAGCCCCATTCCATAGGGCAAACGCCACGCAGAGTCTGCTTTGATCTTTAGGGTCTGGGGTCCCAGGACTGGAATCATCGCCCACCAGCTAATGTATGGAGGCCCGCAGCCAGGGGCTCTGGTGAGGGAAGCTGCAGAGAGCTCAGTACTGGGCCTCAGTCTGGGGTGCAGCCTTTCAGGATGCTTTTCTTCATGGTACCTTTGTCCCCCAAACAGGACAGCATTTATGATGAAATGGAGGACAAGTGGTCAAAGAAGAAGGCAGAGTGGGAGAAGGATGAGAAGCTGGAGCGGGAGAGGATACTGTTACAGCAAAGTGAGTTCAGCAGCTTTGGACTTTTGATGACAGGTGCCCCAAGAAACTGCCATTAATGTTGATCTCGACTCAAGAAAGGTGGCCTTGGCATCTTGAAAGATGATGTGCTGCAGGGCTGGACACCTGAATGGAAAGTGTCTGGAGACTTCAAGAAAGTGCAACAGGATGGAGTCCTTTAGGGCGTTTAACCACCCGAGGGACTAAACCATACCATCCAGAACTCTCTGGTTGCAAGTTTGGCAATCTCGAGCTGGACTAAGCTTGGGGACATCTGTAGGAATGCAGACTTGTCTGAAGTTCCAGGAAAAAAAAAAGGCTCGAATTAGTTTCAAATACTCACTTTTTGGGAGAGGGGCAACAATGTCCATTACATGGAGAGTTTCTATACTGCCATATCCCCTCCAAAGAAAGCCATGTTTGATGTATTTTTCAATTGAGGTATTTTTTTGAGATAAAGTGTACAAAATGTTGATTTGATATATTCATATATTGCTATGTATTCTTAACATTTCCAACACTTAGCACAGAGCCTAGATCACACAAATTGCCCTATAGGAGACTCTCCTACTTGCACTGAGCTTTTTCATAAATGGAAAAAGGAGAGGGAAATCTCTGAAGATTCTGCTTCCTGACCTAGAGGACTAGTTGAGGCAGAAGTGGGGCCTCTATAAATTTATTCCACATCTTAGCCCAACTTAGGTGACTTTAACAAAGGAAAGGAAAATGAAGTCATTCTGTTGTGTCCAACTCTTTGTGACCCCATGGATTGTAGCCTACCAGGCTCCTCTGTCCATGGAATTTTCCAGGCAATAGTACTGGAGTGGATTGCCATTTCCTTCTCCAGCAGATCTTCCTGACCCAGGGATGGAACCCTGGTCTCCTGCATTGTAGAAAGATGCTTTACTGTCTGAGCCACCAGGGAAGTCCATGACTTTAACAAACCACTCACTAAATGCAAATACTCCCTGGGAAAGCTCATCCTCGAGTCCTTTCCCTCCCTGGATAACCAGGAGATAGCATGAAGATCCTGGAGTCAAGGCTGGGGAATGGGACAGAGGGACTGCTCCTGCTTGAGGCTTTCCTGGAATCTTGGTGTAGCCCAGGTGGTTGGAGAAGGCACTGGCAACCCACTCCAGTACTCTTGCCTGGAAAATCCCATGGACGGAGGAGTCTGGTAGGCTGCAGTCCATGGGATTGCTAGGAGTAGGACACGTCTAAGCGATTTCACTTTCACTTTTCACTTTCATGCACTGGAGAAGGAAATGGCAACCCACTCCAGTGTTCTTGCCTGAAGAATCCCAGGGACGGGACGGGGGAGCCTGGTGGGCTGCTGTCTATGGGGTCACACAGAGTCAGACACGACTAATGCAACTTAGTAGCAGCAGCAGCCCAGGTCATTGCCCAGACTCCCAGCTTCTCATACTACAATGATACCATGTTGTCAAAGTCTATGCCAAGATGCTACAACCAGTTTTGGAAGACCAAATGTTAGCTGCTCATAGGGTACCTCAGTCCAGGCTTATCTTGTGATCCCAGGGTTTGCCTCCCCACCCAACCCCAACACCACGATGCTGAAGAAGAGATTTGTGTGAGACCTTCACCTGTCCTTCATCATCCTGTTTAGTATTCCATTGGCAGCTCTCCCAGCCCCTCAAAATGATTTAAGCCTAGCTCTGCCTCAGGGCTAAGTACAGAATACATTTTATTGCTGGAAAAGTCATGTTAGCCAACAGCTGTCTTTTAGGATTCGAGTATCCAAGAAAACATAGTGATTACCTCAGCAGAGGCAACGGACAAAATAATACATAACAGATCCAAAATAAACTACACAAAAAGAACCATGGGTATTAGAAATAAGAGGCTTCCCAAGTGGCGCTAAGGGTAAAGAACCCACCTGCTAATGGAGGAGACATAGACACAGGTTTGATCCCTGGGTGGGGATGATCCCCTAGAAGAGGGCGTGGCAACCCACTCCAGTATTCTGTTCTTGCCTGGAGAATCCCATGGACAGAGGAACTTGGCGGACTACAGTCCATAGAGTCACAAAGAGTCAGACATAACTGAAGCAACTTGGCACACATGCACGCACTTGAAGTAAATCCCATGCGGCTGATGTGATGGAGAACCATCGCCATATTCACCTCATTCTCAGGTATCTCCAGGTGAATGTCAGGGGTTAAACAGCAGGCTGAAAGGACCTTGAGTTTGACCCAATCTGGAATTTCTACTATCTTCAGATATTCTTGTTTTCTTCGTGTGTCTGTTTTTCCCACATTTACCCATATATGTCATTTCTTCATCTCCACAGAACATAAGATAACCAGAAAGTTTGAGTTAGAGTCAGAAGAAGAAAGGAAGAAAATAAATGAGTCCTACACAGCTATGCTTGAGAACTTCAGTCAGGAGAAGGAGGTAACTCAGTGCAGACACATCAGTGGTTGAATGTGCAGTCTGGGTGGGATGTCCAGTTCCCAGGGGTGCCTCTGAATGAGGCAAACTCTGCTTTTGAGGGGTATGGTCCTACTTTTCCAGCTTCTGGGAACTTCTGCAAGAAGACTGTCATTATGTGGTTCTGTATCTAGACAGTCTTACCACAGGATTATTGGAATGAAAATTGTAATTTATAGGAAATAATAGAATGATAAAACGTATACAAAGCCCACAGTTCCCTATTTGCCAAAATCTCAGTTTCTGAATGATCTTCTCATCCTTGACTATAACTGAAGAGAAATGTTAGTGTTGCAAACTAAACTGAGCAAGTCTGGACACGTACAACTCATGTTTGATGAGTTTTGACAAACATATTCATCCATGTAGTGAAGTCAAATGTTAGTTGCTCAGTCGTGTTCAACTCTTTGCAACCCCATGGACTGTAGTCCACCAGGCTCCTCTGACCATGGAATTCTCCAGGCAAGACTACTGAAGGGGTAACCACGCCCTTCTCCAGGGGATCTTCCCGACCCAAGGATGGAATCCAGGTCTCTTGCATTGAAGACAGATTCTTTACCATCTGAGCCACCAGGAAAGCCCCATGTAACCAACATCCAAATCAAGACCTAGGACATTTCATCAGCCCAGAAAGCATTCCTGTGCCTTTTTGCAGCTAACCCCTATCTACTTCAAAACCTGCCCCCAAGACAACCACTCTTTTTATTCATATAACTATAAATTTAGTTCAGTTTAGTTCAATTGCTGTCATGTCCAGCTCTTTGCGACCCTGTGGACTACAGTACGCNCCACCAGGAAAGCCCCATGTAACCAACATCCAAATCAAGACCTAGGACATTTCATCAGCCCAGAAAGCATGCCTGTGCCCCTTTGCAGCTAACCCTTATCTACTTCAAAACCTGCCCCAAGACAACCACTCTTTTTATTCATATAACTATAAATTTAGTTCAGTCTAGTTCAATTGCTGTCATGTCCAGCTCTTTGCGACCCTGTGGACTACAGTACGCCATACTTCCCTGTCCATCACCAACTCCTGGAGCTTTCTCAAACTCATGACCATCGAGGTGGTGATGCCATCCAACCATCTCATTCTCTATCGTCCCCTTCTATTCCTGCCTCCAATCTTTCCTAGCATCAGGGTCTTTTCTAAGGAGTCAATTCTTTGCATCAGGTGGCCAAAGTATTGGAGTTTCAGCTTCAAAATCAGTCCTTCAATGAATATTTAGGACTGATTTCCTTTTCAATTGACTGATATGGCTCCTTGCAGTCCAACGGACTCTCAAGAGTCTTCTTCAACACCACAGTTCAAAAGCATCAATTCTTCGGTGCTCAGCTTTCTTTATGGTCCAACTGTCACATCCATACATGACTACTGGAAAAACCACAACTTTCACTAGACGGGCCTTTGTCAGCAAAGTAACGTCTCTGCTTTTTAATGTGCTGTCTGGGTTGGTCACAGCTTTTCTTCCAAGGAGCAAGTGAACAGGAGAAACAAGTATAGATTAGTTTCACCTGTTTTTAAACTTCATATAAATGGAATCATGCAGTATATGTGCTTTGTTGTGTAGCTTCTTTCCCCTCAATTATTTCTGTGAAATTTATCCATTCATTGTTCGTATCAGTAGTTTTTTCCTTTTATTGCACAGTAGTATTTCTTTGTAGGAATATAACACAATGTGTTCACCATTTTTCCGTTTTTGGAGATTTTGATTGGTTCTATTTTTTTGTTTTTACAAACAAAGCTTCTATAAATGCCATGTGTAACTATTTTTGTAGACTTACGCTCTCCTTTCTCATGAGTATATACCTAGATATGTTATTACTGGACTCTAAGGTAGGGATTGATAACAAAGTACTAATATATTTTCCACAAAAGTTATGCCATTTTTCTCTTGCATCTCAACTATATGAGAATTCCAATTGTTCTATATCATCCACAACAATTAATATTACTAATCTTTTCCTTAAGAAGCTTTTCTTTAATTTTGTTTTTTGGTTGCACCATGCATCTTTGTTCCCTGACCAAGGATTGAACCCAGGCACTCAGGCCCTCAGTGAGTGTGGAGCCCTAACCACTGGACTGCCAGGGAATTTCTAAGTACTGCCAATCTTTTAATTTTGGCTATTTCAATGGGTATGACCCTGGAAAAGGGCATGGAAACCCACCCCAGTATTCTTGCCTGGAGAATCCCATGGCCAGAGGAGTCTGGCAGGCTACAGTCCATCAGATTAGAAAGAGTTGGACATGACAGAAGCCTCTGAGCACAGCACAGCTCAGCAATAGGTATGAAGTGCTATTTCATTATTATTTTAGTTTCCCTGATGACTTATGTCAGGCAAATTTTCATATGCTTATTGGACCATTTATGTGTCTTCTTTTGTGAAGTTTGGTTCAAGTTTTTTGCCAGTTAAAAAGAAATTGTGTTATTTACCTTTTTATAATTGGTATGTAGGAGTACTTTTTATACTATGAATACGGTTCTTTGTCAGATATACGTGCTGTGAATTCTGTGGTTTGCCTTTTCATTTTGCTCACATTGTCTCTCCATGTGCAAAAGTTTTACTTTTGATGAAAAGTTGGTTATCGACTTTTTCCTCATATGGTAATAGCTTTTTGTGTCCTCTGTGAAACTGTTGCCTATTTCAAGAACATGAAGATATTCTAGTTTTTAAACAGTTTCATAAGTTTAGCATTTATGATTCTGTGATCTATTTTGAATAATTTTTTTATATTAAAGGTCTTAGGTCATTTTTTCCATATTTATATTCATTGTTTCAGAATGATTTGTTGAAAAAAATGTCCCTTTCTCCACTAAGTTACCCTGATGTCTTTGTTGTATTTGAGGGGGTAGAGGGCAAACTCTCCAGTCTGTTCCATTCAACTATCTGTCTATATTTAGGCCAACAAAACAACGTCTTAATTTCTGTAGCTTGAAATCAGGGAGAAAAAAAAATCTTCCAACTTTGTTCTTGCTTTTCAAGGTTATTTTGGTTCTTCTTCAGCCTTTGAATTTCTATATAAATTTTATAATTATCTTGTCAAGAAAGCCTAGTGGTATTTTAAGTGGGATTGCAATGAACGTAAAGCTCAGTCTGTGGAGAATTGGATATTTAACAGTATTAAATCTGTACCCTAACAAAAGAAGGCAATGGCAACCCACTCCAGTACTCTTGCCTAGAGAATCCCTTGGACAGAGGAGCCTGGTGGGCTGCTGTCCATGGGGTCGCACAGAGTTGGACACGACTGAAGCGACTCAGCATGCATGCATGCATAAGAAAAGAATACTCTTTAATGAAAATATGATTGCTTTTAATATTTCTTGATACACTAAGGTTGAGTCTGAGTAAGATTTTCATCATTTAACTTCAACATGTCATGTCACTACTTTATAATATGTGCTTTATTAGAGCAACATCTGAACTTTGGTGAATATTGCATTCCTGAATCCTATTCTGGGTTTCTTAATTTTCTGAAAGAAGTGCCAGAACCCCAGTTGCTGACCTTTTCTAAATAAAATTCTTTTTAGGAGCTCTTAAAACAACATGAAAGGGATACCTTGCAATTAGAGGAGCTTAGAAAGACAAAAGAGGTAAGCTTTTTCATTTTTCCTGCGGAATTAGCCTCTTACAAATATATTGCTAAAATGATACATTCTCAATAAAATGGAATCTATGATAATTTTCCCCAAACCATTGAAAAACAAAAGAACTAAAGCTGAGTTAGAGCTTCCCCAGTGGCTCAGCAGTAAAGAATCTGCCTGCAGTTCAGGAGCCCCAGGAGACACAGGTTCAATCCGTGGGTCAGGAAGATCCCCCGGAGGAGGAAATGGCAACTCACTCCAGTATTCTTGCCTGGAAAATCACATGGACAGAAGAGCCTGGCCAGCTACAGTCCATGGGGTCATGAAGAGTCAGACACAACTGAAGCGACTTAGCACACATAAAACAAAGCTGAGTTTGCTGGATTCACTGTCAAAAAGGATTTTAGAACTATCTGGGAAAAGAAAAAAAGCCATTGCTGTCTTTTTAGAGCCAGATCTGAACAAATATATGAACAATATACTGTGAGATCTTCAGTGTTAAATGCCTTGCACTTCTCATAAGGCTCTAACAACAAATGGGCCTTAAACAGTAAAATGCCAGATTCTTCCATTTAGACTCTGGAAAGTACAATACTGCCTCTTGGGAACTGTGAATTCAAGTCTTTCCTTAAAACTCTGAGTGTATTTACCTCACCCCCACAGCCTCTCTAGGAACGTTTTTTCTGGAACAAATTATAGCACTTCCACAAAGGAGATATCAGAAGGGAAATTGTTCAAACCCACAAACTGCCTTGTGGTTCTTCTTCCACTGTGAATTTAATTTGGATTCAGAATGGACCCATTTGGGGAAAGATTAGCCATCTGAAAGCATGGCATAGCATCGTAGAGCCCAGGCAGGACTTCAGCTTTGTTGGGCAAACAGTCATAATGTCCTACAAGGTAAACGGGTGGACTTTCGTATGAGGTAGACTCAGTGTGTTGTAAGAATGGCTTTAATGAGCTTGACTACTAATTCTATCACTGTGTCATTTCTGGGTCTATGTCAATTACTTTATTTTGCTCCTCATGTATGGTCATATTTTCTTGCTTATTTGCATGTCTGGTAATTTTTTTATTGGATGCCAGCCATTGTGACCTTTACTTTACTAGGTGCTGAATATTTTTGTACTTCTTTAAATACCATTAACCTTTGTTCTGGGATTCAGTTAAGTTACTTGGAAATGGGCTTCCCTGGTGGCTCAGTAGTAAAGAATCTGCCTGCCAATGCAGAAGACAGGAGTTCAGTCCCTTACCCAGGAAGATCCCACATGCCAAGGGACAACTAAGCCCATGTACCACAGCTACTGAACTTGTGCCCTAGAGCTCAGGAGCCAACAACTACTGAAGCCCCCACTCACTTCAACTAGAGAAAGCCTCCTTGCAGCAACAAAGACCCAGCACAGCCAAATNATCCCACATGCCAAGGGACAACTAAGCCCATGTACCACAGCTACTGAACTTGTGCCCTAGAGCTCAGGAGCCAACAACTACTGAAGCCCCCACTCACTTCAACTAGAGAAAGCCTCCTTGCAGCAACAAAGACCCAGCACAGCCAAATAAATAATAAAAACTAAAAAAAAAAAAAAAAGAATCACACACACAAAAAAACCCTTTTTTAAAAAAAAGAAGTTACTTGGAAACAGTTTGATTTTTCAAGCCTTGATTTTAAGCTTTGTTAGGCAAAATTAAAGCAGTCTTGATCCAGGGCTAGTTTTTTCCCAGTGCTGAGTAATCTCTGTGTATTAACAGGGTTTTTATCTTCTGGCTGGAGCGTGGCAGGCTATAGTGTATGGGGTCGCAAAGAGTTGGACACGACTGAAGCGACTAACAGACATGCATGGTGGAAACATGAATTTCCCCAGTCCTGTTTTGGTCTAGGGACTGTTCTGCCTGCTGGTGGTTCTTTTTCCTTGCCTCATCTCCCTCTGTTCCTTCTCGCCATCATGTAGCTCCAGTGGCACTGGACTGCTTACTGTTTCTTAACAGGACAGATTTCTCCCACTTCAGGGTCTTTGCACTCGATCTTTTCCCTTCTTGGAAAGCTCTTTACCAGATATCCACACAGCTCACTTCCTTACTTCTTCCCAGTCTTTCACCAAATGCCAGCTTCTCAGAGGCTGCTCTACTTAAAGGCTCAACAACCTGCCTGACACTTTATTTTTCTACACTGACTTATAATCATTCAACCTGATAAACTCAGTGAAGGGAGGGATTTTTGTCTGCTGCTTTCCTTGCTGCTAATCCTCAGTTCCTAGAATGATGCCTGCCATATCACAGACATCCAGTAAACTGCAAATTTTTAAATGAATAAATAAATTAACTTTATTCATTTTAAAATAAATACTTCAATGAAAGAATGCCAAAAGACCTGGTACAGTGCTTTGCCCAATGCCATTGCAATAAAAGTGATGGGGCACGCATTCTCAGTCATGTCTGACTCTTTTGGGACCCCATAGACAGTAGCCCGCCAGGCTCCCCTGTCCATGGGATTTCCAAGGCAAGAATACTGGAGTGGGTTGTCATTCCTTTTCCAGGGGATCTTCCTGATCCAGGGATAGAACCCACATCTCCTGCATTGGCAGGCAGATTCTTTACAACTGAGCCACTGGGAAGCCCCCTGATGAATCCATATCAATACATTATTATTAACTAAAATCCAATTTACCTTAGCATTCCTTCTTTGTGTTGTACAGTAAGTCCCTATATATGAATAAGTTCCATTCTGAGAGTATATTCAAAAGTCCAACAAAGTTAGCTTAAGTACCCAGCTAATACAATCGACTATATAGTACTGTACTCTAATAAGTTTGTAATACCTTTCATACAAACAATATGTATATAAAAAACAAGGAAACACAAAAAATAAAGAAAACATTTTTAATCTTATAGTACAGTACCTTCAGAAGCACGTGGTTCAGTACAACAGCTGGCACACGGGGGCTGGCATGCCTGTTTGCATCCTATAGGTATTGTCACGTNCAGGTACAAGCAGGTCAAAGTTGGAAATTGCAATACACCTAAACCAAGCTTCTTTGACTTTGAAGGAAAGCAAAAATGGGAAGCATGGGAAGCGCTTGGTGATTCAAGCCCCAGCCAAGCAATGCAGGAACATATTGCTGTAGTTAAAAAATTAGATCCATGTTGGAATCCTCAGTCACCAGGGAAGAAAGGAAAAGAAGCAAATACGGGTTTTGGTGGGCCAGTTGTCGGTTCTCTGTATCATGAAGAAATCATCAGGGAAGAAGATAAAGACATGATTACTGCAGGGAAAACAACACTGACCACATAACCAACGTCATCAAAACAAAAAACATGAATGTGAATATGAAAGATGAAGAGGGCAGAGCTCTATTCCACTGGGCTTGTGATCGAGGACATAAGGAACCAGTCACAGTCTTGCTACAATATAGAGCTGATATTAACTGTCAGGGACAATGAAGGTCAACAGCTCTACCTTATGCTGCTGCCTGAGAGTTTCTGGACATTGTGGAGCTGCTGCTCCAATCTGGGGCCGACCCCACGCTCCAAGACCAGGACGGCTGCCTGCCAGAGGAGGTGACAGGGTGCAAAGCAGTCACTTTGATGTTACAGCAGCACAACAGGCAAGGCTTAAGCAAAAGACTGGAAAACTACGGTCGACAACAGCACAGGGCTCCAGTGGTGAAAGAAAACTGCAAAAATGACACGTCTTTTGCCGCCCATCTTTGGTATATGTTGGCTAATAAAATCAGTTGTGAGGCACTAGGGGAAAAAAAAAAAGCAGAGACATTATTTTGCCAACAAAGGTCTGTCAAGTCAAAGCTATGTTTTTTCCAGTAGTCATGTATGGATGTGAGAGGTGGACTATAGAGAAAGCTGAGAGCTGAAGAGTTGATGCTTTTGAACTGTGGTGTTGGAGAAGACTCTTGAAATGCCCTTGGACTGCAAGGAGATCCAACCAGTCAGTCGATCCTAAAGGAAATCAGTCCTGAATATTCATTGGAAGGACTGATGCTGATGCTGAAACTCCAATACTTTGGCCACCTGATGTGAAGAACTGACTCATTGGAAAAGGCCTCGATGCTGGGAAAAATTGAAGGTGGGAAGAGAAGGGAATGACAGAGGATGAGATGGTTGGATGGCATCACGGACTCGATGGACATGAGTTTGAGTAAGCTCTGGGAGTTGGTGATGGACAGGGAAGCCTGGCGTGCTGCAGTCCATGGGGTCACAAAGAGTCAGGTATGAATGAGCAACTGAACTGAACTGAACTGAAATATGGCAAGCTGTGTGCAAGGTCCCACATAGCAACGGAAGAAGAATGCTTTATAGAGGGGAAAAAGTAATAGGGGAGGGCTATAGTAAACAGAGTCCATTACTTTTCTTTGCCTGAGTTCTTCCTAAGAAACAGGAGTCTTTTTTCCTTTGGGGCTCTGCTACCATCTCAGGGCATGAGAGCTCCCCCTTCTGGCCTTCTTACTCTATTTAATGAAGAATAATAAAGTTGCTCAGTCATGTCTGACTCCTTGTGACCCCATGGACTGCACAGTCCATGGGCTTCTCCAGGCTAGAATACTGGAGTGGGTAGCCTTTCCTTTCTCCAGGGGATCTTCCCAACCCAGGGATTGAGCTCAGGTCTCCCACATTGCAGGTGGATTCTTCACCAACTGAGCTATCAGGGAAGCCCCATTAAAGAGTCTTCTGTTGGTATCTTTTTTTTTTTTTTTTTTTAACATGGTATTTAGGTGTCAATAGTTTACCTTTAGATGCAGCTGCATTTGGTTCTTATGAAAATCAACCTCAGGTCAGAAGTTATACTGTTACCTGAAGATGCATCTTAAATCATTGAAGTAACTTTTGATCAATACTTTAACAAAGGGAAATTGTTCACTGTGTTAATTTTGTCATAAATTCTTCATATGGGAATTTGGTAATCCAAATTTCATGTCTCCCTACATTCAAAATCACTGCAAATATTGAAAGAGACCACTCCCAACCAGTGAAGGAACAAAACCACATTTCTCTGCCTCCCAGATGTCTTATATCCCTTTCTACCCTTTACCTCTATAAATCTTCTCTTTATAGGCAAAAGATAATTGCCAAAAATGAAGAAATTTATGATGAACAATTTGGGAGATCTACCTCTGTTACTGTTTATGAGCATAATTCTGACACTTTAGAAGACGGTGGCAACGAAACACAAGAATCATGAGAAGAAGAGCTGGTCTCTGTGACCAAAGATGTTAGGAACCCATAGATGTTAGGAACCATCTTTGGTAGGCTTAAGAAGGCCTGTGAGGTTTTCTTGAGAAATGTACATGGTGAGTTTAGCTTTTGGCCTGGCCTTGATTCTACTTGTGACTTTTCACAATTTGTTTTCTTCTGAGTGACTGAGAATGTTTGAATTCTCGTCTCAATTACATAGACATGACTCTTCATTGAAAAGTGATTGTCTCTATACCTAGAGCTGAGAGTCTCTAGGCTTTGCACTATTTTCTCTTCCACCGTTACATATTTCATTACCAAAGACACTTACCTGAAGAACTTCTTTCTATTAAACGTTGACAATATTTTGGGGTGTGCCTTTTGTCCCCCAGACATTCCACTAGCAAGAATGATAATTTGTTGAATTGATCCCCCAAAGCTTTTTTCTCTTATATGTGTCTCCACTCCCCTACGTCTCAATACGTTCCCAACCCTATGATTTGGGAAGAATTTCTGATGATTCCTGTCATTGTCTCTAAACTATTCCCAGAATTCAAATGTCTAGAAGACAGGCAACATAAATACGGGAAGTGGGCTTAACATAAGAAAAAATAACCACATAAGCACAGTGATAAATGGTAACTGGCAGCAGTCTCAATGATGGAATTGGGCAGGATGGTGTGGGGATTGGGGGTATGGGATAAGGGTTGTGGAAATTTGGTGAACCCATTTCATTGTTGCCAAACAGGAGCATGGTGTAAACGTGGTCAGATACTCTGATCTTCAAAAGAAAGTATTCTGGTTTTTATGTGACAGCTTCCAATTTTTAAATATGGAGAAGAAGTGGGGTTTTTTAGACAAGAAATGTTTAAAAAATACAACTATGTGAACCAATATTGGAAGGCTCAAGGAAACCATATCTATGACCCAAACATCTTCTACCTGTAAGACTAGATTCTCTTGGCAAAAAAACAAAAACAATATCCAAGGCATAGTATGATAAAATTACATTTTATTCTGTTAAAAATATTTATTACATTACTAATTAATTACTAAAGATTTAAAGTGAATTGAACATATAAAGAAAGAGCAAACATATAAAAGGCATACTGCATTGTTAGCAAAAAAGCAAATCACGTTCAGCACTGCAGAAGCATGTATATAAAAGCTGAAAAAGGAGTTTGGAAAGATTCTTTAAAAAAATAAAATCATTTGGTATTTTTTAAATCTTTAATATATGAATTTTTAAATTTTTTTATTTTAAAAAACCTCGCAAATTAGTATAAAGGATAGCTTGGGAAAAGACCTCCTGGAAGTACAAAACAAGTTAATATTGACGTCATTTCCCTCAAAAGCAGGTTGAATGCTGCATTTATGAATAGTTTTTTTTTAAAAAAGGAAAATAATCTCTAAGCTTTTGAAACTGAAGTCTAAAAAGCGGTGGTTTTCACCACTGAAAATCAGGGTCTGCTCATGGCTAAGGAGAGGAGGGTCACACGTTTCCAGGACAGCTTCTCATACACACCAGCAGCAATCAGGCTAGATGTGGGAGCTTTATACCCTGGACCTCAATAGTCGAGGGGATCTTTTAGTTAGGTCGGATTACAAAAATCTCCCTCCATGATCTTCAATATTTCTTTTAAACGTACTATGTTTTTTTGTATTTATTTTAGTTCATTTTTAAACCTTTTCATTAAATTAAAAACACAATTGAAATCAAGCCCACAGCTCTGACTGTTATTGTCTACGAAACCAGAGATTTAGGCTTGAATTTCCATAAAAATTATGTTGTCCTGACTCCCATGCTCTCCCAGCTATTTGAAAATAAAAAGAAGAAGAAAGAGAATAAAGTAGCAGCATTTTAACAATTGTTCAGTTGCATAACTATTGTCTAGTTATACAGCTAAACAATAGCATCAATTAAGAGGAAAGAAGAGTTTTTTTCGCAGTGTGAAACTAGGTTGTGGCATCTGTTTGCCCATGTTTATCTTGTCATCCTTTTTGCTTACTTCGAAGTTCACCTTGGTTAGGATGGTCAGAATGTCTTCACCCCTGAAAAATGTAACAGAACCTTGTTATTACATATCTATAGGAGGAAATCACTATCATCTACTGTGGTTAATGATAATTATTTCCCTCAAAACATCAGGCATTTGAATTCATAAGGTGTTAAACCAAGGCCTACCCCAGCTTTCTAGGTAAAGAAGTTCTCAGAGCTTCATAACTTACCTTTGGTTTATTTGGGATCTTATGACCATCAGAAACCTCAGTGTCAACAGTGGATTTGGTTTCTTTCCCTCCTGACCTATTTGTACCTCACTCATGCATTGGAGAAGGAAATGGCAACCCACTCCAGTGTTCTTGCCTGGAGAATCCCAGGGACAACGGAGCCGTTGGGCTGCCGTCTATGGGGTAGCACAGAGTTGGACACGACTGAAGTGACTTAGCAGCAGCAGCAGCAGCTCCAAGTACTATGTCACTTACCCACTAGTCTCCTCAAGGCCCCTCAACATCCGCTGCCTCAAATTGGCATTGCTTCTGTGGATTCATTGATGCCCCATCAAACTTGAAGCAAGTAGAAATAGAATGTCTCCTGCAGCAACTCCACACCTTTCTCACCAGCACCTCTTATCAGTTTAGTTGGGCAACCTGTTAATTCACCTCTGTAGCTAGCCCCCTGGAACTCTGCAGGTTCATTCACTGTCTAAGTTGCAAAATGAAAATGTAGCCTAGATGTTATGGTTCCCTCTCAGTGCTTTCTCTGCCATGGACAATTCTTGCTCTTCACACACTTAAAACATAATGAGACACAAAACTAGAAGCAACTTGCAGAGGAGTTCTTGCTATTTATTTGCTGGTTGTATGTACATTAGGTGAACTAAGCCATACAAAACTATCATTTAACTAATGGAAACATAAGATAATAAATGAGAAAAAGATATTTTCCCACATGTTGTGAGCTTCAAAGCAGTCAAATTATTGGCAATATAAAAGGTTTCTACTCTTTGGCTCTTAACTCCCACAAAAGGGTTTGAGGTTGGTAAACTATTGTAGAAGTCTTCCCTGGTGGCTCAGATGGTTTAAAAAAAAAAAAAAAATCCACCTGCAATGTAGGAGACCTGGGTTTGCTCCTGAGTTCAGAAGATACCCTGGAGGAGGAAATGGCAACCCACTCCAGTATTCTTGCCTGAGAAATTGCATGGACAAAGGAGCCTGGTGGGCTACAGTCTATGGGGTCATAAAGAGTCAGACACAACTGAGCAACTAACACTTTCACTTTTGACAGAATAAGAGAATGTTAAACATTGAAATTCCAAACTTATTGAGTGGGTTCAGTCATGTTTCTGCCTAAAAACAGAGCTGTACTATATGATTTTGCCATCTCTCCAGCTCTATGATATACTGATTGTCCTTTGTGGTAAATAAAAGAAAATCCTCTGTAAGCATCTCAGGTTTTTCCATCTGTGAACTAAAGATCTNCCAAACTTATTGAGTGAGTTCAGTCATGTTTCTGCCTAAAAACAGAGCTGTACTATATGATTTTGCCATCTCTCCAGCTCTATGATATACTGATTGTCCTTTGTGGTAAATAAAAGAAAATCCTCTGTAAGCATCTCAGGTTTTTCCATCTGTGAACTAAAGATCTTAACACTTGCTGTCTCTTTCACTCTGAAACTGACCTGAGAATCAGCTATGTAATCCACAACTAGACATTTGGAGATGAATGTAGGACTGAATAAGCAAAAATTACCTAGGACATCTTTCTCTCAGGTTCTGGCAAAGTGATTGGATATACCAGGTCCCCTTGCAGATGCTTCGGTAGGAAACACAGTTGTTCACAGTGGCCATCCCCAGCAGAAAGTCAGCCTCATCTGGGATATATTTCTTCTGAGGTGATGAATCCACTTCTAAATAGGGTTCCATCTGTTCTGAGTCGGTCTCAACAGCTATACCTCTCTGGTACTTATCCCCTTGACAAGCCTGAATAAAAAAGATTTTGGGTTTGCCAACAAGGGAAGGGCATTTTGATCCAGTGAAGTAAGAGGTCAGCTCATAGATGGGGGCTTCTTGCCCATCAGAGCCATAGATGATGCCCTTGTTTCCATGGGTGAGGATGCAGCAGATGAAGCAGTCTTTGTTTTTGTGGTCCTTCTTCTGGTAGGATTTCAGAACCTCACAGATTTCGTTTGCTGTTTGGTCTTTGTAGTGCACTATCTCAAAATGAAGTTCACGAAAGGTCTTCTCCAAAGCCTCTGAAAAGTGAAACAAGAAAAATCATATTGGATCTCCCTGGTGATCGAGTGGTTAAGAATCTACCTACCAGTGCAGGGGGTATGGGTTAGATCCTGGTCCAGGAAGGTTCCATATTCCTTGGAGCAACTAAGCCTGGGGCATAGCAACAACCTGCATACTCTAGTGCCCATGCTCTGCAAGAAGAGAAGCCACCACAATGAGATGCCTACACACCACAGAGAGAGTAGCCCCCACTCACTGCAACTAGAGAAAGCCCACACACAGAAATGAAGACCCAATGCAGCCAAAAATAAATAAACTTACTGAAAACAAAAGAAAGAAAAGTCAATAGTATATGGCAGTAATTCCTAGACCACAACCTAGAACTAGAGAGAACATTGATCAGATAAGAATTTGAACCAGAATTTAAGAACAAGACCCACTATGTTAGTGGCTGGATTCCATAGGTATCTAATATTTACTGCCACTAGCTGCAAACATTTCCCAGTTCTCAGGCAAATGAGAAAGGGGAGACTGCTATTGTCTTTTCTCAACTAGTCTATAAGATGGGTAAGCTATTTTTTAGGCTTCCTACCGAACCAATCTAAAATCTAACTGTACTACTTACATAACCAGAAAGAAAGCAAAACAAATCCTGTATCTTCTCAGAGCTGTTTATCAAAATACAAGATATGAATGTTTAAAAAGTCAAGTAGAACTAAAAGACTTATTACAAAAATTACCCCTTCTCTACTCTTTCCTACTACCCAGTTATATTCTGTCCAGCCACTTCTGTGAAGGCAACCACTTTGAACTTTTAGCTATTTGGGGGAGGGTGGTATAAGTCTCTGTTTTGTAATGAATTTGGGTACATTTCTATTTATTTATTTATAAATTTTAGACTTTTGTATTGAGTTTCTATTGTGGATGATGAGTACTTGGTGTTCTTAAACATTTACAACATTTAGTTGAAGCAGTAGAAATCTATATACTACTAGTACTATGTAAATATAATATTCTTTAACATGCTTCCTTTCTTATTAAAACAAACCAAGCTATATGATGATAAATGATGTAGCCAGTGAACTAAGCTCTATGGCTGTTTAAAAACCTTAGAATAGACTTGCTTGAATAAACAAATGTTAACAGAAAACATTCACAGAGTCTTGATGATTAAAATCAACCTATCTTAATTTTCTAAGTGCTACTCTATTTAAAAAAAAAGTCATTACCTGATGTTATGACTCATAACCACCATTTTCAAAAATTCTTTCATCAAGTTGAAATTCTTAATATCACTATGGATTGGTTTGGATTATTTCTTTTATTGCTTTTAGTTGTCATCACATCTACATTCACAGGAAGCAAATTATTTTTCATTCAACCTGTAAGATCTCAATCTTAGTCGGAAAAGACTGAGCCAAAGAATTTCTGGTTAGTTTAACATTTGAAAATGCTATTTATGTTAAGAACTCAATTTCTACTGCACTCAGAGCCCAACTTCCGTAAATGGTTTATACCAAAGCAATGTTTTCACCCAATACCTAACACACTCTCCAGAAGCTCTATGCATTTAGTTGAATTAAAAATGAAGTTTAGGGACTTCCCTGGTGGTCCAGTGGATAAGAATCCACCTGCCAATGCAGTGGACCCAGGTTTGTTTCCTGGTCCGGGAACTAGGATCCCACATGCCACTGGACAACTAAGCTCGTGAGCCACAACTACTGAGCCTGCACTCTAGAGTCCTCAAGCCACAACAAGAGAAGTCACCACCACAAGAAGCCCATTAGCTGCAACTAGAAAGAGCCTGCAGGCAGCCTCAAAGACCTAGTGTAGCCAAAAATAAATAAAAACAAAGTTTATTGTTGCTTATAGCCTTTTAGTAAGATTTGATATTTTATATTTATAAATATATTGCTTTGATTTTAAAATTAATTTAAAAAAAAAAAGCAGAAAACTAGCAAATATATAAGAATGTTCTTCATGTCCACAGGGAAATATGGTTATATCCACCTTTTTGAAACATGTGGCCCTGTTGATACATCTTTTGTTCTCCCTTTTCAACAAAAGCATAGGTATTAGAAATATTTCTTTTCTGTTCTACTGTACCTGCATCCAAGTGTGTTCCATTCCTATCCTTAAGGTTGTGAAGTTCGGGCACCCGCTCCCGGGCTATGCTAAAATCATAATTGTTAAAGATCAAACAGTATCCCCGAGGTTTGCTTGTCATTCGGTAAACTGTGTCGGATGTCTGGAAAACAAAAATCCAACCCAGGAGCTGACTCTCTGGGTCAGCTTTGGTTAGGCATCACCCAAACCCAAATGGGATGCAAATGCACTTTCCATGCCCTACCCCAACTTGGCACTGCTCCCCTAAGGAACTAGTTTCCATTCATTCCCCTGACAAAGGATCCCCAGACTTCTTCCCCACAGTTTAGTGTGTAAAGTCAGTGTCCCAATATTTGGGTCTCCTGAGCATTTGTACTTATATTAATAGTGTTATATTAATCATATTGTATTAGTATTATTTATTCTCATCTCTGCTCAAGGCACAGAACATCTGTGTCAGGGACTAGGATTTATTACTCATTTGAGAGAGCTCAATCAGGAGTTGCTGGACTAAGGACTATTGTAGTGGTATCTTTAGGCTGCCCCTTTGTGACCTTATGATTCTCTTGGCTCTCTGATCATCTCAGCCATGCTCTGGGCTAACAGCTGAGGACCTATCCATCACACAATGCAGCATGGTCCCATGATTTTTAATGCTGATGGCTTAACTTGGCTCTGAGGACCACAGTGACTGGAGGAGATAGACAGGTTATTCTGTGGTTACAATATCCAGGTTCTAGTACTTGACAGTGACCCTGTGACCTCCTAATTTCCCCAGGGCTGTTTTAGTGCTGAGATAGTTAGCGTTTATTGGGAAATCCATGCAGTTCCTCAAGACAGAGGACAGGACCCCAACTAGGGGGCCAAATTCCTGGCTCAATAACCTCAAGACTTGGGACAAGTTACTGAATCTCTCTTGCCCTTGGTGTCATTAGCTGATGGGTGGGGATGACGTCAGCAGAGTGCTTTACTGTTTATAAAGCGCCACATGATTTTGGCTAATCCTTGATGCTCATACCAAGAGAGGTCTGGTGATTTGCTCAGGAGTCCACTAATGAATGGTCTCTCCTAAGGTTAATTTCAAGTTTTTCTCACTATACTTTTGGCTTATAGCAATTCCTCTGTTCCCTGGGAAGAGTGAATGGGCTGATGAGTAAGAAGGTGGTAAAGTGTTGAAGGCTACAGAAACAGAAGTGATACCAGGAAAGGCAACTCTTGGGCCTGCTCAATGGGAAGAGAACATAGAGATGTTCTCTATGTTCAGAGAGATTGTGAACATATGCTGCTTAGGCCTAATCACAAAGGAGAAACAGTTTTGAAATGCCAAGCTAAATAAAGACTTTGCTTTTTCCAGTCCTGCTCAACCCTTCCCCCAAAAGCCCCCTCCCATTTAGGCTGAGGCAGCTGCTAAAGGGATCAGGTTAGAGGCTCCCATCTCCTCTGTCCTCCAACTCTTCCAACATCTTTGTTTTTAAAATAGACATTTAACACATGGAAAACCAAAGAGATCACCTTTACCAAATTCCGAAGTCACATTTTAAACTTGTGCTTTTGTGGGATTTTTCTATAGTTCTCAACACTTTTCATTAAGTTTCTGTCCCTTATTAATTTATTTGGAAAAAAAAAAAAGCTCAGGAACACAATAACTAGAATCTGCAGCACAAAAGGAGAGAGGAATGGGAATTTCCTGGTACCTGCAACTCACTGTCCTGTTCTCCTAGAGAGTCTGACATGGCCAGCATCTCAGAGGGGCCTTCCTCTGCAAGCGGCTGTGACATATCTGGAATGAAATGTGACAAGGAAGATATTGGTTAGGAAAGAGGTGGCACCCAGCACAACATAAGGTCCCTTTTAAAATGTAAATTCACTGATCACCTTGAACATAATATACTTGCAGTCCACAGAATAAGGGAAAATCTTACTGCTGACTCATTCTGCCTGTATTTCAAACTTGCCAGCCTGAGGCTACAGGGTCTCTGCCTTTTGACAATTCCTTTTACATCTTCCCCTGTGCAGAGAAGGTGACTAGTAGTCACTGCTATTAGGAGAGCAGGTCCATTAAGATGCAGATATGGTAAAGGTTGTAGAGAGGAGACAATGAGGCTTGCAGTTTAGTCAATGTCCGACTCTTTAAGAGCCCATGGACTGTAGCCCGCCAGGCTCCTCAGTCCATGGGATTTTCCAGGTAAGAATACTGGAGTGGGTTGCCATTTCCTTCTCCATGGGATCTTCCCAACCCAGATATTGAACCCACATCTCTTGCATCTCCTCCATTAGGAAGGCAGCTTATTTACCACTAGAGCCACCTGGGAAGTAAATTAACTAAATAGACCTTGAAAATATATCTGCAGGTATTACCATTTGAAAATTCATCTGGATCTCTTTCGAGTCTCATTCTTCTCTCTGAATTTTAAAAGAAACATACACATTTTTGAGTAGAAACAGTTGTGACATAGAAGCATCTGTCAATTTATGACTACATTTTGCTGATTCACAGCTCTCAGGTTATTTATACCTTTTCGTAATTCTTCATAATCATTGATTTTCTTCAGCAAGCTCTTGTTGACCTGCTCACAGATTCTTTTCAGGGTGTCCAAGTTCTTTTCCCCTAGGATGGTCCTCTTCTCCATCTCCACGAAAATATCAAGCAAAGTCTAGAGGGAGGAGAAGTCACGTTAGAATACAGGATGGAGTTTTACTGACTTTTAGATTTTTTTTTTTTAATTTCCACTTTCTCCAAATTAGACACCCACCTAGCTTCCCAAGCTGATCCTCTTAAGTGGACATCCTGGTATTATAAAGCCAATCAAAAAACTATCAGGGAGGGAATTCATGTTTTCTGGCCCAAAAAGACAGAAATAAGACAGAGAAGAAGTCACCTCAGATGTCATCCAGTCCCCAGGCCCAACCATCTATGGACACTTTTATGTTAAGACAGTGAAGCAGCCCAGGTACATGGCTGAGATGCAGCAGCCCAGTCCCCATGGCAACAGCCCTGGGAACTGCCTCACACCCTACATTGCCTCTGGCACCCATGCACCTCCAGGCTGAGGGTCTTCAACAATAGTTCAGTGACCAGTGCACTGCAACACACACACACAGACAAACATACACACATACAGCATTACACTGCAGCACAGACAGACATAAGTATAGACACACCATACCACACACACACAAACACACACACATACAGCATTACATCACAGTACAGACACACATACGTATAGATACACCACACCATACACACACACACAGAGTTCCAGGTCCCAGGTTTTTTCAGAGACTGCAGAAATAGGGAAATGGTCTCAGGCCTACCAGTGGCTCTCCTGGCTCTGCAGGCCCCCACACTGATCTGAGCTCCCACAACCAGCCTTCTCCCTTTGTTTCTCACTCTGTCTTGTCCCTGATAATTAATGTGAGCAGCACCTTATATTATACAAAGGCATCATCATATCTACAGCACTCATTCCAGACAGCATTCTTCTCCCTTGGTTAAAAAAGTGAGAATTCAGGTTGCTTTTACTGACAAAAGCTCTCTTTAGTTTCAGAAATCCCCACCCGCTGACTCACCCTCAGGGCTACACCTCAGGTGAGACACCAGGTCTTACCATGTCATCATCCAGCTTACATTTGGCAATCTCCTGGCTCAAAAAAAACTTAAATTCCTTCAGTTCCACTTTGTTCACATCTTCTGAAATCTGGAAAAGCAGGATCCTATAGGGGGAAACAGAAACACTTTAACTTTCTTAAATTATTTCCCATCTGATATATGGAGTCACGTGGATTTGATCCTCTGGGCTCCCTTTAAAATAAAACCAGCTAATGACATGATTTATGCGTTGAGTCCTTGGAAAGAGGCTGGTGTTGTGACACTGAAGACTCATGACTCATGCTCAACTATCCCACTCTTAATGGAATTTAAATTCCCCAGGGACTTCGCTGGTGGTTTAATGGTTAAAAATCCACCTGCTCATGCAAGGGACACAGGTTCAATCTCTGGTCCAGGAAGATCCCACATGCCGCAGGGTAACTAAATCCGTGTGCCACAATTACTTAGCCCATGCTCCAGGGCCCAAGAATTGCAACTACTGAAGCCCACAAGCCCCAGATTCAGCATACCATAACGAAGAGTAGCAACTAGAGAAAGCCTGCATGAAGCAATGAAGACCCAGCACAGCCAAAATAACTAAATAAATATTTTTAATTTAATTAAAAATTTTTAAAGTTCCCCAATTTTAACTTTCAGTTAGTATCGGTTGAGTGAATTGTGTTTTTCCCTTGTCCTTCGCTATAAGATCAAGATCTTGTTGCACAGAGAGAAAAAAAAAAGCTTTGATTTTGGATACTATTGTTTTCAAAACACACATCTGTTTTAATTCTTCAATTAAAACTAGTCAATGTTCTCCCAGCCACTCCCTTCAATAGGAAGGCCAAACACCTCCTCCTGGAACACAGGCTTTTGTGAACTGAGCCTAGTCTGCCTCTTCATCTCTGGCCACGCCTTACCACCATCTCCCCATTCCTCTCCGAACATACCCAGTTGCCCTGTCCCTCACCCTTTGATGTTGGGCTTCTCATACCCCCATTACCTTGTCCATCTGTAGACTGGATTAAGGTGGTCCTAACCGTATGGCTGGTGTCTTTAAAAGAAGAGGGCACTTTAGGCACAGACACAAAGGAGAGAAAACAAGGTGAAGAGAGAGGCAAGAGTGGAGCGATGCATCTGAAGGAGGACATCAGGGACTGCCTGCCACTACCTGAAGCCAGGAGAGGAGCATGAGTTAGATTCTCCCTTAGAGCCTCTGAAAGGGAGCCCGTCATGTTAACTCCTCAATTTCAGGCCCACAGGCTCCAGAACAATTAGAAAAATAATTTCTCTACTGTATTAAGCCTTTGGCAGGACAGACAGCCCAAGCCACTGCCGTTCTGACAGCATCTGGAGTCATGGGGATTAAGCGGTCATTGAGTATTGCAGACTGGCTTATGAAGTGAAACTGTGGGAGCTGTTTAACCTTTAGGATGATTGCTTATTACAGTGGGTGCTTCCATTGTATGGCCAAGGATAGTTTAGAAATGATTATCTTAAGACTTCTCTGGTGGTACAGTGGGTAAGAATCCACCTGCCAATGCAGGGGACATGAGTTCTATACCTGGTTGGGGAAGATTCCACTTGCTGTGGAGCAACTAAGAATGTGCAGTGAAACAACCAAGCCAGAGTCCTGCAACAGCTGAAGGCTACACGCCTAGAGCCCGTGTTCTGCAACAAGAGACGCTACCACAATGAGAAGTCAGTGCGCTGCAACAAAGAGTAACCCCCATTCGCCACAACTAGAGAAAGCCCAGGTGCAGAACTGAAGACCCAGCACAACTGTTAGTAAGTTAATAAATGAACATTTTTTAAAAAAAATGATTATCTTATACCATTAAAAAAAAACCACAATTATTGTGGGGGTCCAGCCTGGCCAATCCAGAATGACTGGCAGCACACACCTCACTGAAGAACTTAGTAACACAAGCCTTAAAGTGTATAATAAAAGCCTAAAACCCTGTGGAGAATTTCATAGTTATCCACAAGTAGATGGGATGGGTTCTCGAGTGGGAAACTGCAAGGCTTTATTTAATAATAGGCAAAGTTAAGTGCATGGTATGAACATCAGCAAAGCAGAGGCATCAACATAACAGACATGTAACAGAAAGGAGAGTTAGAATGCTTGCTGCTGCTGCTGCTAAGTTGCTTCAGTCGTGTCCGACTGTGCGATCCCATAGACGGCAGCCCACCAGGCTCCCCCGTCCCTGAGATTCTCCAGGCAGGAACACTGGAGCGGGTTGCCATTTCCTTCTCCAATGCATGAAAGTGAAGAGTGAAAGTCAAGTCGCTCAGTCGTATCATACTCTTAGCGACCCCATGGACTGCAGCCCACCAGGCTCCTCCGTCCATGGGATTTTCCAGGCAAGAGTACTGGAGTGGGGTGCCATTGCCTTCTCTAGTTAGAATGCTTAAAGCATGGCTATTTGAATTTTAGTGGCTTCCTAGGTGGTGCTAGTGGTAAAGGACCCGCCTGCCAATGCAGGAGACATAAGAGACACAGGTTCGATCCTTGCGTTGGGAAGATCCCCTGGAGGAGGAAATGACAACCCACTCCAGTATTCTTGCCTGGAGAATCCCCATGGACAGAGGAGCCTGAAGGGCTACAGTCCATAGGGTCTCAAAGAGTCGGACATGACTAAAGCAATTAGCACATGTACCTACTGGTAATGTTTCACTCTGTAAAGAAAATTTTACTTTTTTGGTTTTAGCATTTTTTTCCTCTGAATTCTACATAAAGTCTCTACATTTCTTAACCTGGCCATGGTGAAACTTCTTACCAGAGCCTCCAAAGTCACTCCACACAGACAACCTACATACAATATCAGCCCTGCCCATAAAGATGTGTCCATTCAAACCCACTGCTCCCAGGTCCACACCGTGGAGGTTCTCCCCACCTGTAGGCAGAGATCTGGGCCCTGCCGGGTATCTGAAGCTCCCTCTTCATCTCCTCCTCGCTGGTGTCCAAGTATTTAAGCAGCAGATCCAGTCTATTCATTCGGAAAAGTAGCTCCTTCAAGAAGGACAGATTGCTTTCCTCCAACATTCTCTTTTCTTGGAGCCTCTGGAATAGCATCAAGGCATCCTTAATGGGTTCCTGCTTCCTATATGGGATGTGGTCCCGGCTTAGGAACTTGAGGGCAGCCAGGTCGTCACTGCCCAGCTGCTCCCCAATTTTATAGAGACATTGGTTGAGAGCCATGCTTTTCAAGTGTTAGGAGAATGTAGTTGTTACCTAGGTTAAAACACAATGTTATTTTCNCTAGAATCTGCAGCACAAAAGGAGAGAGGAATGGGAATTTCCTGGTACCTGCAACTCACTGTCCTGTTCTCCTAGAGAGTCTGACATGGCCAGCATCTCAGAGGGGCCTTCCTCTGCAAGCGGCTGTGACATATCTGGAATGAAATGTGACAAGGAAGATATTGGTTAGGAAAGAGGTGGCACCCAGCACAACATAAGGTCCCTTTTAAAATGTAAATTCACTGATCACCTTGAACATAATATACTTGCAGTCCACAGAATAAGGGAAAATCTTACTGCTGACTCATTCTGCCTGTATTTCAAACTTGCCAGCCTGAGGCTACAGGGTCTCTGCCTTTTGACAATTCCTTTTACATCTTCCCCTGTGCAGAGAAGGTGACTAGTAGTCACTGCTATTAGGAGAGCAGGTCCATTAAGATGCAGATATGGTAAAGGTTGTAGAGAGGAGACAATGAGGCTTGCAGTTTAGTCAATGTCCGACTCTTTAAGAGCCCATGGACTGTAGCCCGCCAGGCTCCTCAGTCCATGGGATTTTCCAGGTAAGAATACTGGAGTGGGTTGCCATTTCCTTCTCCATGGGATCTTCCCAACCCAGATATTGAACCCACATCTCTTGCATCTCCTCCATTAGGAAGGCAGCTTATTTACCACTAGAGCCACCTGGGAAGTAAATTAACTAAATAGACCTTGAAAATATATCTGCAGGTATTACCATTTGAAAATTCATCTGGATCTCTTTCGAGTCTCATTCTTCTCTCTGAATTTTAAAAGAAACATACACATTTTTGAGTAGAAACAGTTGTGACATAGAAGCATCTGTCAATTTACGACTACATTTTGCTGATTCACAGCTCTCAGGTTATTTATACCTTTTCGTAATTCTTCATAATCATTGATTTTCTTCAGCAAGCTCTTGTTGACCTGCTCACAGATTCTTTTCAGGGTGTCCAAGTTCTTTTCCCCTAGGATGGTCCTCTTCTCCATCTCCACGAAAATATCAAGCAAAGTCTAGAGGGAGGAGAAGTCACGTTAGAATACAGGATGGAGTTTTACTGACTTTTAGATTTTTTTTTTTTAATTTCCACTTTCTCCAAATTAGACACCCACCTAGCTTCCCAAGCTGATCCTCTTAAGTGGACATCCTGGTATTATAAAGCCAATCAAAAAACTATCAGGGAGGGAATTCATGTTTTCTGGCCCAAAAAGACAGAAATAAGACAGAGAAGAAGTCACCTCAGATGTCATCCAGTCCCCAGGCCCAACCATCTATGGACACTTTTATGTTAAGACAGTGAAGCAGCCCAGGTACATGGCTGAGATGCAGCAGCCCAGTCCCCATGGCAACAGCCCTGGGAACTGCCTCACACCCTACATTGCCTCTGGCACCCATGCACCTCCAGGCTGAGGGTCTTCAACAATAGTTCAGTGACCAGTGCACTGCAACACACACACACAGACAAACATACACACATACAGCATTACACTGCAGCACAGACAGACATAAGTATAGACACACCATACCACACACACACAAACACACACACATACAGCATTACATCACAGTACAGACACACATACGTATAGATACACCACACCATACACACACACACAGAGTTCCAGGTCCCAGGTTTTTTCAGAGACTGCAGAAATAGGGAAATGGTCTCAGGCCTACCAGTGGCTCTCCTGGCTCTGCAGGCCCCCACACTGATCTGAGCTCCCACAACCAGCCTTCTCCCTTTGTTTCTCACTCTGTCTTGTCCCTGATAATTAATGTGAGCAGCACCTTATATTATACAAAGGCATCATCATATCTACAGCACTCATTCCAGACAGCATTCTTCTCCCTTGGTTAAAAAAGTGAGAATTCAGGTTGCTTTTACTGACAAAAGCTCTCTTTAGTTTCAGAAATCCCCACCCGCTGACTCACCCTCAGGGCTACACCTCAGGTGAGACACCAGGTCTTACCATGTCATCATCCAGCTTACATTTGGCAATCTCCTGGCTCAAAAAAAACTTAAATTCCTTCAGTTCCACTTTGTTCACATCTTCTGAAATCTGGAAAAGCAGGATCCTATAGGGGGAAACAGAAACACTTTAACTTTCTTAAATTATTTCCCATCTGATATATGGAGTCACGTGGATTTGATCCTCTGGGCTCCCTTTAAAATAAAACCAGCTAATGACATGATTTATGCGTTGAGTCCTTGGAAAGAGGCTGGTGTTGTGACACTGAAGACTCATGACTCATGCTCAACTATCCCACTCTTAATGGAATTTAAATTCCCCAGGGACTTCGCTGGTGGTTTAATGGTTAAAAATCCACCTGCTCATGCAAGGGACACAGGTTCAATCTCTGGTCCAGGAAGATCCCACATGCCGCAGGGTAACTAAATCCGTGTGCCACAATTACTTAGCCCATGCTCCAGGGCCCAAGAATTGCAACTACTGAAGCCCACAAGCCCCAGATTCAGCATACCATAACGAAGAGTAGCAACTAGAGAAAGCCTGCATGAAGCAATGAAGACCCAGCACAGCCAAAATAACTAAATAAATATTTTTAATTTAATTAAAAATTTTTAAAGTTCCCCAATTTTAACTTTCAGTTAGTATCGGTTGAGTGAATTGTGTTTTTCCCTTGTCCTTCGCTATAAGATCAAGATCTTGTTGCACAGAGAGAAAAAAAAAAGCTTTGATTTTGGATACTATTGTTTTCAAAACACACATCTGTTTTAATTCTTCAATTAAAACTAGTCAATGTTCTCCCAGCCACTCCCTTCAATAGGAAGGCCAAACACCTCCTCCTGGAACACAGGCTTTTGTGAACTGAGCCTAGTCTGCCTCTTCATCTCTGGCCACGCCTTACCACCATCTCCCCATTCCTCTCCGAACATACCCAGTTGCCCTGTCCTTCACCCTTTGATGTTGGGCTTCTCATACCCCCATTACCTTGTCCATCTGTAGACTGGATTAAGGTGGTCCTAACCGTATGGCTGGTGTCTTTAAAAGAAGAGGGCACTTTAGGCACAGACACAAAGGAGAGAAAACAAGGTGAAGAGAGAGGCAAGAGTGGAGCGATGCATCTGAAGGAGGACATCAGGGACTGCCTGCCACTACCTGAAGCCAGGAGAGGAGCATGAGTTAGATTCTCCCTTAGAGCCTCTGAAAGGGAGCCCGTCATGTTAACTCCTCAATTTCAGGCCCACAGGCTCCAGAACAATTAGAAAAATAATTTCTCTACTGTATTAAGCCTTTGGCAGGACAGACAGCCCAAGCCACTGCCGTTCTGACAGCATCTGGAGTCATGGGGATTAAGCGGTCATTGAGTATTGCAGACTGGCTTATGAAGTGAAACTGTGGGAGCTGTTTAACCTTTAGGATGATTGCTTATTACAGTGGGTGCTTCCATTGTATGGCCAAGGATAGTTTAGAAATGATTATCTTAAGACTTCTCTGGTGGTACAGTGGGTAAGAATCCACCTGCCAATGCAGGGGACATGAGTTCTATACCTGGTTGGGGAAGATTCCACTTGCTGTGGAGCAACTAAGAATGTGCAGTGAAACAACCAAGCCAGAGTCCTGCAACAGCTGAAGGCTACACGCCTAGAGCCCGTGTTCTGCAACAAGAGACGCTACCACAATGAGAAGTCAGTGCGCTGCAACAAAGAGTAACCCCCATTCGCCACAACTAGAGAAAGCCCAGGTGCAGAACTGAAGACCCAGCACAACTGTTAGTAAGTTAATAAATGAACATTTTTTAAAAAAAATGATTATCTTATACCATTAAAAAAAAACCACAATTATTGTGGGGGTCCAGCCTGGCCAATCCAGAATGACTGGCAGCACACACCTCACTGAAGAACTTAGTAACACAAGCCTTAAAGTGTATAATAAAAGCCTAAAACCCTGTGGAGAATTTCATAGTTATCCACAAGTAGATGGGATGGGTTCTCGAGTGGGAAACTGCAAGGCTTTATTTAATAATAGGCAAAGTTAAGTGCATGGTATGAACATCAGCAAAGCAGAGGCATCAACATAACAGACATGTAACAGAAAGGAGAGTTAGAATGCTTGCTGCTGCTGCTGCTAAGTTGCTTCAGTCGTGTCCGACTGTGCGATCCCATAGACGGCAGCCCACCAGGCTCCCCCGTCCCTGAGATTCTCCAGGCAGGAACACTGGAGCGGGTTGCCATTTCCTTCTCCAATGCATGAAAGTGAAGAGTGAAAGTCAAGTCGCTCAGTCGTATCATACTCTTAGCGACCCCATGGACTGCAGCCCACCAGGCTCCTCCGTCCATGGGATTTTCCAGGCAAGAGTACTGGAGTGGGGTGCCATTGCCTTCTCTAGTTAGAATGCTTAAAGCATGGCTATTTGAATTTTAGTGGCTTCCTAGGTGGTGCTAGTGGTAAAGGACCCGCCTGCCAATGCAGGAGACATAAGAGACACAGGTTCGATCCTTGCGTTGGGAAGATCCCCTGGAGGAGGAAATGACAACCCACTCCAGTATTCTTGCCTGGAGAATCCCCATGGACAGAGGAGCCTGAAGGGCTACAGTCCATAGGGTCTCAAAGAGTCGGACATGACTAAAGCAATTAGCACATGTACCTACTGGTAATGTTTCACTCTGTAAAGAAAATTTTACTTTTTTGGTTTTAGCATTTTTTTCCTCTGAATTCTACATAAAGTCTCTACATTTCTTAACCTGGCCATGGTGAAACTTCTTACCAGAGCCTCCAAAGTCACTCCACACAGACAACCTACATACAATATCAGCCCTGCCCATAAAGATGTGTCCATTCAAACCCACTGCTCCCAGGTCCACACCGTGGAGGTTCTCCCCACCTGTAGGCAGAGATCTGGGCCCTGCCGGGTATCTGAAGCTCCCTCTTCATCTCCTCCTCGCTGGTGTCCAAGTATTTAAGCAGCAGATCCAGTCTATTCATTCGGAAAAGTAGCTCCTTCAAGAAGGACAGATTGCTTTCCTCCAACATTCTCTTTTCTTGGAGCCTCTGGAATAGCATCAAGGCATCCTTAATGGGTTCCTGCTTCCTATATGGGATGTGGTCCCGGCTTAGGAACTTGAGGGCAGCCAGGTCGTCACTGCCCAGCTGCTCCCCAATTTTATAGAGACATTGGTTGAGAGCCATGCTTTTCAAGTGTTAGGAGAATGTAGTTGTTACCTAGGTTAAAACACAATGTTATTTTCAGATGAGGAAGAAAACTACCACTTAGTGGTTTGTCCCTTCATCAAATGCTATTACATCTACTATATGCCAGACATTGTGCAAAAGATACAGGGAAGAATAAAAACAAAATGAAAAAAAAAAAAACCACAAACAAACAGGTTCCCGCTCATTATCATTTTGGAACATAACATTGTTTTGGAAAATAGATTTACAAACTAATCAGTGGTCAGAGAGTTGTAACCAGAACACAGGAGAAATATAGAGCCTTAACTCAACCTGGGAGAAGGGCTTCCTGGAGAGAAGTCACCTTTGGGGAGAAGATGGTGAAGGACAATTCTTGAAGGAAATAATGTACGCAAAAGATGGAGGCAAGAATGTTCAAGTCAGTTCATGCAGGCATGGGGAGTAAAAAGTAACCGTGAAGAGTCTCAAAGAGGGAATGGTGAGACAAAGGGAGGGAACTGTGGCCAGGAACCATTATAAAGGGCCCAGACCATGGGTCAAGGGGGTCGAGCTCTGTCCTGGAGGAAATGGAGAACAAAGAAAGCACTGTAAGCACGGCAATGATGTCATCCAATTTAGTGTTACCATTTAAAACGTGGGGGACATACATATATGTATAACTGGATCACGTTGCTGCACATCTGAAACTCACACAAAATTGTAAATCAACTAGACTCCAGTGTAAAATAAATATTATACTTAAAAAATAAAATGAAGTGTGGAGGACAGATTGGAAGGGTTGGAGGTGGGAAAAGTGATATGATCTGGCAGAAACAATGGTGGTGGGAGGACACGATGCAGTGTTGCCCCCCAAGGGCCTCAAGACTGGCTCTCTCAGCTGGTCAAGAACCCAAGACTGGGAATGGAATCCAGAAGAACTTGGTCAGCCTTTCAACTCAGATTATGGGGTATTTTCACATGCTGCTATTTTATAGTCGATAAGTCATGTCTGACTCTTTTTTGACCCCACGGACTGTAGCCCATCAGGCTCCTTTGTTCATGGGATTTCCCAGACAAGAATACTGGAGTGGATTGCCATTTCCTTTTCTAGGGAATCTTTCTGACCCAGTGATCGAACCCACGTCTTCTGCATTGGCAGGCAGATTTGTTACCACTGAGACACCAGGGAAGCCCTATTTCCACATACTTACTTGTTTGAGTGGGCTTCCCTGGTGGCTCAGATGGTAAAGAGTCCACCTGCAATGCAAGAGACCTGGGTTTAACCCCTGAGTCAGGAAGATCCCCTGGAGAAGGGAACAGCTACCCACTCCAGTATTCTGGCCTGGAGAATTCCATGGTCAGAGGAGCCCTGCAGGCTACAGTCCATGGGGGTCTCCTAGAGTCAGACACAACTGAGTGACTAACACACACACGTTTGAGCAGGTAAGAAAAGGAGAGGGTGCTGTTTCAGGAAACCACAGACAGGCTTCACACAAATAGCCTCGAATCTAGAGTTTTCCCCCTTGAGCCCCTTGAGTCACTGTGGATTTCTCCTTCACCTTCCCTGCTCTGATAAGCCTATATTCTAGGCACAAGGAACCCTTGGAGCAGGGCTCGTGTCAGACACAGCATAGTAACAAGACTGGGACATAACTACTCGAGGCGGGCTACATGGTCACTGTCAAAGCCAGGAATCTCACCAGCAGCTGAGTGTCTAGGCAGTGGGGCTGTGGGGTCAGACGGAACTTAGACCAGAACCCAGGGTGGGCCTGGCCCAGGCCTGGGCAGTTCAGAGCCTCTTAGGGTGAGATTCTCCTCTGTAAGGTGAGATCAAAAGAACAACCTCTCCTGCAGTGCTGTGAGTATGAAAGAAAGTGAAAGTGATAGTCACTCAGACACATCCGTCTCTTTGCCACCCCAGGGACTGTAGCCCTCCAGGCTCCTCTGTCCATGGGATTTCCCAGGGAAGAACACTGGAGTGGGTAGCCATTCCCTTCTCCGGGGGATCTTCCCAAACAAGGGATGGAACCCAAGTCTCCTATACTGCAGGTCGATTCTTCACCTTCCGAGCAACCAGGAAAGCCCCACTTTGAGTATGTAACACCTATAATGTTTGCAGAGTAACAACCAACAACTACCGAATAAAGGCATGTTCACCTGAAAGAAAGGAACACCTTGGCTGTGGGGCCGGACACCACCAGCCCCACAGCAGGTGGTTATCAGCGTTCATGCAACCTGAACACTTCTCTTACCCTCCTAATTTTCCTGCTTCTTCACTGGAAACTTCAGTTGGAAGCAGCAATCTTCAACCTCTTCATAGTTGAAGAACTTTTCCTTGAAGGCTTACTCAAATGCTCCCTTACCTCAGGCTACTGTCTGCAAACCTTGAACTAGAAAACCTTTAACCTCAGCTCCATCACTCGCTTGTTCCCACAGACTCTGTGCCTCTGGGCATTTTGCTTAACATCAAATAATCTTAACCTATTTGGATCTCTTTCCTCCCTGAAACAAGGCTCCTGAATTTTTAAGCTCCCCGTATTCACTGACATTCTTGGATGAAACCATGAATCCTGACTATCACTTGAGGGATGATAGAGTGAACCAGGACCTGTGTATTGTGTACATCAGATGTTAAAATAGAAACATTAAGGTAAATTTTAGTATTTTTTAAAAGTGGCCCACAAAAAAATAATTTCTTTTAAAGTAGCCCTAACGATTTTGAAGCTTTTTAGCTTTTCTTTTTAAAAACACTTCCAACCTCCCAATGCTGATTATAGAACAGTGGGGGGTTTTTAGGGGGAAGGGGGAAAATTGAAAATACAATAAATTATAACATGTTCACAGTTGTCATTATCATACATCACATACATATAGAGATACATTTATATAAAAAACAAACATGTACACCTGGATTTTTTTTTACCCACTTAATAATTAGAACAAACATTTACCCTTACCATAAACATTTTTCTTTGGCACATTTTTAATATTTCTTGAATTCCAGCATGTGAAAATAAAATTGATTTTAAGCAATTTTCTGTCTCTTTACTGTTAAAATAATATTGCATCGAGGGACTTTTTCACATATCCTAGACATATCTATGATTATTTCCGTTTTTAGAATTGGAATCATGGCAAAACTTTTTGGCAAAACTTTTTTTCACACTTTTGGTCTAGAGCTGGCATTACTGTTTAGACAAAGTGTTTTCTTGATTAGGGAACTGTAGGGACAGTTTCTTGGGAAGATGCATTTTGTTTTACATTGGATTCACAAAGACTGCAGAGCCTAGATCATGCACTGCAAAAGCAATCAATTATCATAAAAATATCTTGATATCTTAAATATTTGGCCAGCACCTAAAAGCATAAGTTCAAAGTTCAACAAACAAAACTGCTAGACGTTCCAGGGAACAGACTAGTGAGTTCATTCCTTAAATCACACTCTATAGGAGCACACATATGCTCTACAGGGTTTGTACATATCGACAGCATGATATGTAAGCTTGGACAACTAGAGAAACATCCCAAAAGTCCTCCAATAAAGGAATGGCTAAGTCAACTACAGTATAGTCATACACAGAAAGTTGTGCAGCACTTAAGAAGATGCCCTCCACCTTCTGAAATGAAAATGCATAGATATTCAAGATGTGTTATGTCAGTGAAGATATAATAACCAAGAATCATAAGCTACTTTTCAGAAACACTCAAACAATACAATTAGATTTGCGGTGATTAGAGACATACTTATAAAAGCAGAAAAAAAGAGAAATTCTGGAAACTGACATACCAAACTCATAAAGTGCCTAGTTTTTGTGTTCACAGATCTTTGAAGAAAATACATTGGTTGCCTGAGAGGAGAGGAACTAGAANTCAAACAATACAATTAGATTTGCGGTGATTAGAGACATACTTATAAAAGCAGAAAAAAAGAGAAATTCTGGAAACTGACATACCAAACTCATAAAGTGCCTAGTTTTTGTGTTCACAGATCTTTGAAGAAAATACATTGGTTGCCTGAGAGGAGAGGAACTAGAAGTCTGGGGGTGGGGGAGGCCGGGGTGTGGACAGGAAGAGACTTGCTTTACATTCTATACCCTTTGCAAGTGTGAATCTTTACCATTTGCGTGTGTTACTTATGCTAAAGGTACATGAACTTAAATTAAAAGCTCTACTTAAAGTTCTATTTTTATTCCAGTATATGAATCTGGAAAGGATCTGAACTGGGTCCAGCTCTGCTTAGTATCATTAAGTCCAGTGTCTTTAGATCTTTTAACCAGTTCTAACCATTGCTAAAATATCATTTTATAGAATAAAATCAACCAAAGAATCAAATGAAAGCAGAATCTCCTTTTTTCCCCTCTGCAGTTGTTTTCTGATATTATAACAATTATTTTCTGATATGGTTTTCTGACTATGATAACAATGCCTTTTGTATTCATTTTAGAAAATACAGGAAAGATAAAAGAATAAAAATCACCTATAATTCTATCATCCAAAGTTAAAAGCCCTAATCAAAACATTCCAGACATAAATTGAACTATGTTTTCAGTCTCCCAAGGCAATAGAAATAAAAACAAAAATTAACAAATGGGAACCTAATCAAGCTTACAAACTTTTGTACAGCAAAGGAAACCAAAAACAAAATGAAAAGACAGTCTACAGAATAGGAGAAAATATTTACCAATGATGTAACTGACAAGGGCTTAACTTCCAAAATATACAAACAGTTCATACAGCTCAACAACAACAAAAACCCCAACTATAAAATGGGCAAAAGACCCAGAGAGATATTTCTCCAAGGGAGAAATAGAAATAGCCAAAAATAGCCAATAGGCACATGAAAATCAAAATTACAATGAGGTACCCCTTACACTAGCCAGAACAGCCATCACTAAAAACTCTATAAATAACAAATGCTGGAGAGGATGTACAGAAAAGAGAACCTTCCTACACTGTTTGTGAGAATGTAAGTTGCTGCTGCTGCTGCTAAGTCGCTTCAGTCGTGACCGACTCTGTGCGACCCCATAGACAGGAGCCCACCAGGCTTCACTGTCCCTGGGATTCTCCAGGCAGGAACACTGGAGCGGGTTGCCATTTCCTTCTCCAATGCATGAAAGTGAAAAGTGAAAGTGAAGTCGCTCAGTTGTGTCTGACTCTTTGCAACCCCATGGACTGCAGCCTACCAGGCTCCTCCGTCCATGGGATTTTCCAGGCAAGAGTACTAGAGTGGGGTGCCATTGCCTTCTCTGAATGTTCCCTGGTAGCTCAGACGGTAAAGCATCTGCCTGCAATGCGGGAGACCCAGGTTCGATCCCTGGGTCAGGAAGATCCCCTGGAACAGGAAATGGCAACCCACTCCAGTACTCTTGCCTAGAAAATTCCATGGATTGAGGAGCCTGGTGGGCTACAGTCCATGGGGTCACAAAGAGTCGAACATGACTAAGCGACTTCACTCACTCACAGCCACTATGGAAAATAGTACCGAAGTTTCTCAGAAAACTAGAAATAGAATTGCCATATAATCTAGCAATCCCACTCCTGGGCAAATATCCAGACAAAACCTCTAATCCAAAAGGATACATTCACTCCTATGTTCATAGCAGCACTATTCACAATAGCCAACACATGGAAGCAACCTAAGTGTCCATCAACAGATGAACAAATAAAGAAGATCTGGTGTATATATACAATGAAATATCACTCAGCTATAAAAAATAATGAAATAATATAATATGCAGCAATCAGACATTGTCATACTAAGCGTAGTAAATCAGAAAGAGAATGATGAACACAATATGATATCACTTATCTCTGGAGTCTAAAATAGGACAAATGAAGCCGATTTATGAAACAGAAACAGACTTGTGGTTGCCAAGGGAGAGGGGGTAGGGGCAGAGATGAAGTGGGAGGTTGCAGTCAACAGATNATAATATAATATGCAGCAATCAGACATTGTCATACTAAGCGTAGTAAATCAGAAAGAGAATGATGAACACAATATGATATCACTTATCTCTGGAGTCTAAAATAGGACAAATGAAGCCGATTTATGAAACAGAAACAGACTTGTGGTTGCCAAGGGAGAGGGGGTAGGGGCAGAGATGAAGTGGGAGGTTGCAGTCAACAGATGTAAGCTCCTATAAATGGAATGGATAAACAACAAGGTCCTGCTGTACAGCACTGAGAACTATATTCAGTATCCTATGATAAACCCTAATGGAAAAGAATATTGAAAAAAATAACGTATATGTATATGTGTGTGTGCATGCGTATGTGTGTGTGTGACTGAGTCACTGGCTGTGCAGCAGAAATTAACACAATATTGAAAATCAACTATGCTTCAATTAAAAAAAACCACTTAATAAAAAACAAAGATAGGGCTTCCCTGGTGGTACAGTAGATAAGAATCTGCCTGCCAATGCAGAGGATACAGGTTCCATCCCTGGTCCAGGAAGATTCCACATGCCTCAGAGCAACTGAGCCTGTGCGCCCCAACTACTAGCCCGCGAACCTAGAGCCCGTGCCCTGCAACAGCAATGCGAAGCCAGCGCAACGCAACTAGAGAAAGCCCAAGGCAGCAATGAAGACCCAGCACGACCAAAAGTAAACAAACAAACAATTTTTTTTAAAAGAAGATAACTACCTAATAATATTTTGCTGTCTTCCCTACCAAATATTTTAGTACTGTTTATATACTTTCCCTCCTATCTGAACACACTGTATTTCTGAGGTGTAAGTGTATTTTTCCACTGATAATATTATAATAAACACACAACTTGATGTGTTCATGGATTTGAAATCTGTAAGTTATCTAATCATACACATGGGCAATAATTTATCCAGTCTCTGATGACATTTTTTGTTGTTGTTCAGTTGCTTAGTCGTGTCCGGCTCTTTGCAACCCCATGGACTGCAGCATGCCAGGCTTCCCTGTCCTTCACATCTCCTGGAACTTGCTCAAACTCATGTCCATTGAGTCAGTGATGACATTTAGGATGGTCTTACAATGCAAATCTCCAGTGCAACTCTGATTATTTTATTAGAATAATTTCTTAGAAATAGCATTATTGAGATGAAAGACATAAAGCTTTTTAAGGCTTTTGTTACATGTTCACCAGCATTTTCTGATATACAAAAAAATTCCAATCCAAAGCCAGAATGACATGAGTTTGAATATAACATGATTGGTTCCTGTCCTCTATAACCAGGTCATTTCATTTTCTTTGCAATAGCCTGGCAGTGCTTTCTAAGCGATTTTTACATCACATTAAAAGGGACACTTAGGAGGGAAAGTACTGGCGAGGCTTCTTTCCTGACCCAGGTTTTCCAAAACACGTTGTGGTATAATACTGCCTTTGTTTAGGTCACCCATCTCTCTGCTCGTAGGACCTGGGAAGCACTATTACCTGCTCTAGATTTTATACCATTAACCACGGGCCACCTCTAGATTAGGATCTAGAGGAAGAGGAACTAAAAGGCCCTTCTTTTTTTATGGGACCTGGGTTTATGCATGAGCTCATAAGCCAGAAACTTTATTAGAGTAATATTTTTAAAAGAATATTCATTGCTCTATTTTTCTCATCCTAAAGTGGTAAAAGTAACACTTGTTCCTTAGAGAACTTTTAAAAGAAAAATACCACTTGAAAAAATTTAGAAGTAATTTTGGGGTCACATTTGCGGGTTTTCCCCTAATTTTATTCACATATATGCATATATAATGTATGCATACACATATGTAGAATATATCAATTTGAATATATTGATTTATGTTGCATGCAAGATAGAGGAGAGGGGTGGGAATGGAAAGGCCTTCAGAAGTTTTCTTTTACTTTCAATTATACAATATCTAAGTAATAAGCCCACATACATATATTTGTAGTATATCTATTATTTTTATAATGTGTGCCCCGAAGTATTTTTATATAGCCAAATGTTGGTATCATGATATATAAATGTTTATAACATAACCATATAAACATATTTTTCTTGTCTCATTTACTGCAATCCTCTCTAGAAATTGCTATTATCATCTTCACTTTATTACCATGAAAAATCAGTTCAGAAATAAACTAGTGAGAGGTATCAAGCCCAGATTAGAGCATCTCAAGGGGCTTAGTGACAGACCCTGCAAAGATTTAGATTTTATTCTAATTGCAGTTGGAAGCCAGTGAAGAAATTTAATAAAGACACATAATCAAAATATTTTTTAAAGATTATGAATTACTTAAAATTTTAAAAGACTAAGTGAAGTGAAAGTCACTCAGTCATGTCCAGCTCTTTGTGAACCCATGGATTATACAGTCTTTAGAATTCTTAAAGAAACCCCGAAAAGAAACAACAAACAAAAATTCTTAACAAATCCACTAAAGCAGAGAGAAGATCGGAACATTCCAACCAAGCTGATATGTGCTGGAGCCTAGATTTAAACCTCAGCACCTCATCCCAGAGTCCCAAATTAGCACTGCCTGTTACACCAAAATTAAATTGCAAATAAATCTCATCTAATCACAAACAATCCTTATAACAACATTCTAGCAGCATCATAGCTCTCTCAGTCTAATGGAAAACTACTTCAAAGCTGGAGAAAATAAACCCAAAATTTGCATTCCTCTTCTGAGACGAAAATCTGTGTCTCACTCAAAGCTCAAGAGTACTGGAAAGTTTGTCTCAGGCCTGAAAGCCCTAGGTAATAAGATGGCCATTCCCTCCAGTCCAGGAGGTTCGTTCCTAATTGGGGTTCCCATTCCATGGGTTCCTACTCCAAATTGGGATTCACCCAGAACCTGCCAGAGACCCACACAAGCACTGTTCACTGCAGGGCCCCAGCTAGCACTATCACACAGCCCAGGAAAGGTATCCACATTCCAGCCAAATTTACAACCTACCAAACAGAACAAATGTATAACTTCACCTGTAAATGCTTACTCTCACATTTCCAAACCAATGTTGGAACGAAATTCATAATTCCACCTATGAATGCTTAACTCCACAAATACTGATTATCAATCTGTTGCCATTATATTATTCCCTGTACTGTTCTTTACCCTTTTAATCCCCCCACCCCAGCCCACCCCGCAAAGATAAATAAATAAATGAGTGCTTAGCACTATGTATGTGTGTTTCTGTGTGTATCTGTTTAGGTGTGTGTGTGTGTGTGTGTTTATGTTGGTGATCTGTGGGTTGGCAGACGGGTAGCTACAGCAGCAAAGTCAGTTGAGATTTGAATTTTGGTTTCTGTTCTTTGATAAGTCTGGCCGGCATAAGGGTGAGGCCTCTGTAAAGATGAATATACTTGGAGTATTCCCCCTCTAAAACCCAGGAATGCATCCTCTACCGAAGCTGGAGGGGCCCAGACATCTGGGATCTCTGAACCCTCACCACGGCCTTCAGAGGCACGGCTAACTCTCCCAGTTTCCCCATCTATACTCAAATACAAGGATTACCCTTTGGGCCCCAAACCTGCCAGATCCCATTCTCAGTAGCCTAGAGAGTTCTAGAATCAAAGACCTTCCTCTCCAAAGTCCCATCAGATCTTACCAGAGGCAGATCCTGGAACCTTCACAGCAGTAGCCACTTCACGGGCCTCTTCTCTCAGTGCATCTAAGACAGGAATTAGAATCAAATGAAGAACCAACAGCGTAGCTCGCTTACTTCCTGTTTTCAAAACTCCTGAGTCACCATAGGCTGAGTGAGGCAGACTAGCCTCCAGGCAGCAACCCCATCTCCATCTCCAAGAAGGAACCCGTGGAATAAGAGGTAGGTGCTGGATGGGGACCCTGGCCATCTGAGACTTGCCTCTGGCTATGTGACTTTGGGCAGGTCATTTTCTCTTCAGGGCTTCCGTACCACATTCCAAAAGGAAAAAATTGAACTGAATGATAGCTAAGAACCCTTTCTTTTCCTTTTCAGAATGTACAGATTTTTATGGGTTCATTATTAAGACTTCAGTTGTTTCCTTCAATAATACTCATTGAGCACTTCTGAGTGGTCTTGAGTTCTGGAAACTATGGGGCCCTCACTATGGTTCAGAGGGTCTACTGACCCCCACAGAAACTCTCATGGTTTCCCCCATCTACAGTCACATACAAGATCACCTCCATGACCCCAAGACCACCAGATCTCACCCTCAGCAGTCTAGGTCTAGAAAACTCCAGAATCATATTGTTTCCTCCCAAAAGGCCCAGCCGAACTCACCAAAGGAAAAATAAAATCCCAAGGCCCTCACCATGGACTGGGACCTAGAGATAAAACACAGAACAGAACTCACTTTAGCCCTGAATTTTGGCTCTCATCAGTTGTTTTCTGATAATTAAAGTAGAGAAAGAATTAAAAATAAAAAAACCTCTCTTCTTTGAAACTACATGTTCTCTTTCCCCAAATGGAGTATTAGCTTTCAGAGGGCAAATTTCACAGCTGAGAGGATTAACAAGATAGCTGAAAATGCCCCTCCACTTGCAGAGAGCTAGGTAAGGGTGCTGTGTTCCTTTTGTGCCCTTAGCTTCCCTTGACTCTGCCCTGAGAACTCCAAGTGAGAAGGCAGCCACAGAATGAAAACCTGTTAGTGGCTAAATCCTAGCCCAGGAAGTGCCCCCTTGCTCTTTTCTTGCGGCCTCCTGAATACATCCACCCAATATCTGTCCTGCTGTTTTATGGCTGGTTCCTATCCTAGGCTGTGATCTTCACAAAGGCAGGGACCACATCTTTCATGTCCATGTTCCCAGGTTTTGCCACAGGAGTAGAAATACCTCGAATATACAAAGGTCTCCTGCAAATCGACAAGGAAAAGAAACCCTGACGAAAGACAATGGATCTGATTATAGAGTTCCTTGACAGAGATACTCAGGTGGCCAAAGTGTGCGAATGATACTCAAGTTCATGTCTAAGCTGGGGAATACAAAGTAGGTATGAGCTCCCTACTTTGTACCTATCAGAATGACAAAGGTTTGCAAGCTGGAGCCAGCTAAGTTCTTGGTGGGCCATTTCTTCTATAGTCCTTATGTAAGTTGTAGAAACTGTATGTCATGGAATAATAAGCAGCGGTTACAAAGTGGGACCCAGCAAAACACATAGAACTTAAAGTACAGAGTGCTACTTGCAAAAAAAAAAATTAAAAAGTCAAAAACAGAACAAGCAAATTACAATATGAAAACTAATACATAACACGTAATAATAATTGCTAACTTACTGGGTACAGAGCAACACCAGTCACTAAGTGGCTAAAGCTGTTATTATCAAATAAATCCTCACAGCTTCCTGCTGAGGGAGTGTAATCCCACTAATGATGAGGAAACAGAGGTACAGAGAAATTATTTTCTTGCTCTGGTCACACAGTTTAAGACATAGTGTACATACACAAAACAGTGGTACATTTCACAAAGATACAGAACAATTAAGGATATGTATCATAAGATATGGAGGGTTGTCTTTGGGGGCCGGGCTTCCCAGGTGGCTCAGTGGAAAAGAATCCAAGTGCCAATGCAGGAGACACAGTTTCAATCCCTGGATTGGGAAGATCCCCGGGAGGCGGAAGTGGCAACCCATTCCAATATGTTTGCCTGGAAACTCCCATGGACAGAAGAACCTGGCGGGTACAGTTTCTAGGGTTGCAAAGAGCCGGACATGACTGAGCGACTAGCAAACACACACACTTTGGGAGCCAGCGAGGAGGATAGGAGATAGGTTGGGAGTGGGGAGATCCAAGAAAATGGGTAAAGCAGGGCAGGGTCGGGGGCGCCCGTGGGTCCCCAAGACCAAGGGCTTATAGGGAATCGGGATCTGATTGAGTGATCAACTCAACCTTCTGCCCCAGGACAAGTGGTAAAGAAAATAAACATAAGAAGGTAAATAAAGTCTTGTGGGAAATCTAAAGTAAACCAGCAGGAGACAGACAGTGTACCTATACTCGAGGCAGCAGAGGAACTGGAGAGTCCTCAGATTAAAAAGTAGCAAAGCCAGGGCTGTGGTTCAGATAGGAACCCACTCAGAACCTGGCACCCTGGCAGGACTCGGAGGTGACTTCCCCAGACAAGTCCTTGAGTGAGAAAGGCAGCATCCAAAAGCCAACTGGGCACCAAGCACTCACCTGCTCCACACAGTCCTGGCAACATCCCAGCCACCAAACTCCCAGCGACAAGACCCCACACTGCCTAACCTCACACTTCAGATTACTGAGGCTCCTTCTTAAACCCAGCTGGAGAAAAAATCCCTGGAAATGAGGCAAGTGGGAGGGGGAGACAGGAGGTGGGGTTGGAAACGCCTCCAGGAAGAAGTTTACTTTTACTTTCGATGCCTCCACCATTTATGCCCGCCCCTGAAAGACTCATTTCCTGGTTCTCTCCTCTCTACGTTCAGAATTTGCTACCAAATTCCGCACAGCTTTAAAAAAATCTTGAGATAAAAGAAAGAGAACCTGTGAAACCATTGCCTTCCAGCAGAAGGGCAAACTCTGGTCTTCAGGAAGAGAGAAAGAAAATTCCTGAACAGAGAGAACTAGAAAATAAACTTGATTTTGAAAGCTGGAAAACCGAGGTGACTCACTTGAACAAAAAATGTTTCTTATTTAAAGGAACAGATGCCCAATTTCCCTACATTCAGAGGTGACCACAGACAATTTGTCAACATGCAGACTAAAAACCAGGAAGCTGGATGTGTTTTACTGGAAAGCATTTTACTCACTGCATTTAGTGTTTATCAGCTCTCTAATTTTCAAAGACAGACTTGAGACTGCCTATGGCCAGTAAAATGTCATTCTCACCTGAAAGGGCTCTGCAGAGAAAAATGCTTTCTCTGTTCTGTGGCCTGAATCTTAGCACTGCAGCCGTGGACAAGCTCCCCTGATCATCTGGCAAGAGCTCTTCCTGGGTCCAAACAGATCTCTAGCTGAGTTGTGAGGAAATTCAGCAACAAAAGGAGGTGGGATCCTGCCCAGCCCTAAGCAGGGGTAACCATCTTTGTCCAGTGCTGAGCCCCTGGTGGGGAGGGGAGTGTTCGGGGGAGAGGACAGTGATGTGAAGACCTCTCCTCTGGGAGTCTGAACCTCCCCAGCTTTTCTTCATCCCCCACCCTCTGCCTCTGTTAACTGTTTGAATTTTTTAAAGAGTCTTCTGCCTTTTTGTTTTCACATCTTCTAGATTTTAAAACTACAACACCAATAATAATGCAATACCTGTACGTTGTACCTTTACATCAATTATTTCTCATTCTCCCAACAATGTAGAGGATCCCCCATGTCATGGAGGAGGAAACGGAGGCTCAAATGAATATACGAATTCAAACTCAGTCCAGCTGGATCCAAAACAAGGATTTTTCCACTGTAACACACTATTCCCTCCCCCAAAACTTGGGATTTGAAATGAACCATGTGGATGGAAGAGTGCTAAATTTAAACTAACATGATGATCTATACGTAGAGGTCAGAAGGTCACTTAAGAAAAAGGAGTCGGCCTACAGGCACCAGCTAACATTATAAAGATTTTGTGTGTGCCACATGCATAACCACCCAAACTGGTTCATTTCACCTTCTGAGTAATTCGCAGAAGTGGATGATATTTTTGCTCTCATTTGAGCAAGGAAGCTGAGGTTTGGAGAGGTGAAAGACTTAGACAAGTATCTTCAGCTAGTGAGTGGCAGAATGAGGTTTGTGTGTCTCTCTAAAACCCTGAGAGGTTAACCAGTGTCTGAACATTAGTACACACCCATGGTTCTCAACTTGATTGATCTGAGGATTAACTGAGTAGGTTTCTAAATTGCCAGTCCTCAGGCCCCAGCTCTGAAAGTCCTATCTGAGCAGAATTACAGGAGATAAAACAGATTGAGCACTTAAAGGAATGCCTGGACCTCCTGCAGTTCTTGGTAAATAATCAGTACCACTGTTACAGAAGCTCACATCTGTACAATGGCTACAAATCACTAGACATATAGTGCAGTTGAGGAAGCTAAGTTCAGTGTCAATCAACTGACAAACTGCATGGCCAGCACATGACCCCACTTGAGTGTTTACACCCATGCCCCAATCTCTGGCTTGGAAGAAATGGATGAGCCACTGCAGGCATCTACGGAGCCATACTGAAGATGAGTTGGGAGGTTCAGGGCTTCAACCTGTCATTTGTAAGGCACTGATCCTGTGCTCTTTTAGTCTTAAATCTGTTTTTAAAAGGAAAACCTATAAGGACTTCCCTTGCAGTCCCGTGGATAAGACTTCCTGCTTCGAATGTAGGAGGCATGAGTTTGATCCATGTCAGAGAACTAAGATCCACATGCCTTGGAACATGGTCAGAAAAACTAAAATAAAATATTTTTTAATGAATTAAAGAAGACAAATAATTATCAAGTAAATTGTAACCCTCAAGTTGATTAAATTCCTTTTGTGATTTACTTGCCCTAACCAGGTTCTTAAAACTCATCCGGTCCCATCACTTCATGACAAATAGATGGGGAAATAGTGAGAGACTTTATTTTGGGGGGCTCCAAAATCACTGTAGATGGTGACTGCAGCCATGAAATTGAAAGACGCTTACTCCTTGAAAGAAAAGCTCTGACCAATCTAGACAGCATATTAAGAAGCAGAGACATTACTTTGCCAACAAATGTCTGTCTAGTCAGAGCTAAGGTTTTTCCAGTAGTCATGTGTGGATGTGAGAGGTGGACTATAAAGAAAGCTGAGCGCTGTCTCTTATACACATCTNTACTCCTTGAAAGAAAAGCTCTGACCAATCTAGACAGCATATTAAGAAGCAGAGACATTACTTTGCCAACAAATGTCTGTCTAGTCAGAGCTAAGGTTTTTCCAGTAGTCATGTGTGGATGTGAGAGGTGGACTATAAAGAAAGCTGAGCGCTGAAGAATTGATGCTTTTAAACTGTGGTGTTGGAGAAGACTCTTGAGAGTCCCTTGGACTGCAAGGAGATCCAACCAGTCCAGCCTAAAGGAAATCAGTCCTGAATAGTCATTGGAAGGATTGATGCTGACGCTGAAACTCCAATACTCTGGCCACCTGATGTGAAGAACAGACTCATTGGAAAAGACCCCGATGCTGAGAAAGATTGAAGGTGGGAGAAGGGGACAACAGAGGATGAGATGGTTGGATGGCACCATCGACTTCATGGACATGAGTCTGACTAAGCTCTGGGAGTTGGTGATGGACAGGGAAGCCTGGTGTGCTGCAGTCCATGGGGTGGCAAAGAGTTGGACATGACTGAGTAACTGAGAGACTAAACTAAACTGAACCACTTTTCTTGTCTCCACCTTGAACTATGTGTCTGTGTGATTTTTACATCAAAATGAACAGTGTACTTGGTTGTTATTCCTGAGGAAGCTGGAAAGCCTGGATGTGTTGCGGTTCGGCATGACATGGGGGAGCTGTTCCCTGCCCAGGACAGGTAGAAGATAGTCTAGTTTGACTTAAATGCCAAGAGGTTTCCACTTTCCTGAATCACAGCTCCTGTTCACAGTCTGCTCCAGAGACTCCTGGCTACTAACCAGCAAAAAACAGATTTGAACCTGAAAGTTTCTGTAAGAAAGCTGGGAATGACTAACCCTCCTGTCCACCAACTGCAGTACACTGATCTGGACTAATCTCAGGACATTAGTCAAGGACAAATTCTGACAGTGAAACAAAAATCCCATGAACAAGCATATTCTGTGGTCGGTTACTTCTCTCTTGAGTTATGTACAACTGATTCACAGGCTAGGTGGCTGCAGGCCAGGTAGTCTGCTGTGAGGATTCAACAGGGCCCCTCCTGCCCCTTTCTCAAGTTGACTTTGGCTCTGGCCCTAGAGTCTTGAAGAGAGTGGTGGGGGGAAAAAAAGATTGCATCCAAGCCAGCTGTTTCATCTCCTCCAGGCCGTGCAGGGAGAGACTCAGCCAATTCTCTAATAAAAGTTTTTAATGGCTGGGGTTTTATTAATAAATTTTTGATTTTTATTTTGGTACTGAGATGACTAGACAGTCATGAGCAGGTAGAAAAGTTTACATCAACTGGCCCTGAAGTGTCTATTGCAAAATTTACTGAGTGATGGTATTTGCCCCCTCTACTTCCACAAAAGTACTGCAAACCGGAACCCATCTCATTGAACTAGAAAGGAAGAAACTGAAGTAATTATTGGGCTGTGATGCCAATATTCATGTCATCAACCTAGCTTTTTAAATATTTTCTTGAAGATATGAGTGAAATCCAGGTGAAAGTCCTTCAAGTTCCTGCTTCACCCTATACCCATTCCCAGGAACCATTTTTTGGGAACCATTCTTTTGGTATCTCTTGTTATTGTCCAATCATTCAATCATGTCCAATTCTTCGTGACTCCATGGACTGCAGCATGCCAGCCTTCCCTGTCCTTCACCTTCTCCCAGAGTTTTCTCAGTCTCTTGTCCATTGAGTCAGTGATGCTATCCTACCATCTCATCCTTTGTTGTGCCCTTCTCCTCCTGCCTTCAATCTTTTCCAGCATCAGGGTCTTTTCCAATGAATTGGCTCTTCCCATCAGATGGCCAAAGTATTGGAGCTCCAGCTTTAGTCCCTCCAATGAATATTCAGGACTGATTTCCTTTAGGATTGACTGTTTTGGTCTCCTTGCTGTCCAAGGGACTCTCGAGAGTCTTCTCCAGCACCACCATTCAAAAGCATCAATTTTTCAGCACGTAGCCTTCTTTATGGTCCAACTCTCACATCTGTACGTGACTACTAGAAAAGCCATAGCTTTGAATATATGAACCTTTGTCAGCAATGTGATGTCTCTACTTTTTAATATACTGTCTAGGTCTGTCATAGCTTTTCTTCCAAGGAGCAAGGATCTTTTAAATTCATAGCTGCAAGGTGTCTCATACCCTAATAACAAATGTCAAGAGCCATTAAAAATTTTTTATTAAGGTAAGATATACATAACATAAAATTTACCATTCCAACCATATTCAGCTGTACAGTTTAGTGGCATTAAGTACTTTCAAACTGTTGTGCTACCATCCTTAATATTTAAGAGCGACTGTATTTTTTAAATTGAAGTATAACTTGTTTACAGTGTTGTGTCAGTTTCTGGTGTATAGCAAAGTAACTCATATATATGTGTGTGTGTGTGTGTATATATATATATATCCTTTCATATTCTTTTCCATTATGCTTTGTCACAGGATATTAAATATATTTCCCTGTGCTATACAGTAGGGCCTTATTGTTTATCTATTTTATATATAGTAGTTTGTAGCTTGAGGCAATTTTAAAGTGTTCTCCCTACTTTATTTCATTTATCTCATTGGCAAACACATTTTTTAGTCTAGGGTAGGCACAGCAGGTGTTATGAAGACATTTAGGACAGCAAAGTTAAGAAAGGTGAAGTGACTGAGCTAGGACTACCCAGCTACTCTATCTGCACGCAACATTAAGTAACTCCTTCTTTAAAGAAACATCAAAAGATGGGAGGATTACTTTTTCCTCCCATCAGATATTTTTTCCCTTTTAAAAGAAGTCACTCCTCACTTTCTGCAAGGGAAATTCATTTCCCCCCCCCCCCCCCCCC
>SJYA01000383.1:191404-212041 GCA_006410615.1 Neotragus moschatus
TGTAAAAATAATTACAATATACCCATTCTCAGTAGGACAGCCAGTGTGCAGACACAGATAAGCCCAGGTGAGACAGCCAAGCAGGCAAAGTGTGTATTTGGTGTTTTCCCTGGATAGGACATTGTCTCCTCCTCAAAAAGTGTCCTCAGAGTCTCACTTGGATTCCTACAGAATCCAGTTCTCAACAGACCCTGAAACAAAATGATATATTAGGAGGGTTAACACAGTTTCTTCTTTACTTTTATTGTGATATTCTATACAAAAGGAAAAGCAAACATGTATTTGCACTGACTTTAGTTTTTGCACAAATGATTTGTATCTTTGTATACACACGTGTGTGTGTGTGTTCTATATTTTTTCATCTAACTTTATCACATAGCTATTTCTACATCAGTAACTTATGAACTGCCTCTGTCCTCTATCATTCCTCAGTGCCTCTAAGCTAGAGTTTAACACTGCCTGGGACACAGCGCATTTTACCCAGTGTTTCTGCAAACACACTGGGATTTCTCAGGAGAAGAATTTGAAGAGAAAAATGACATGTTGAACCTGAGCTTGACCCCGAGAGCCAGGCTGTTAGATTCACACAATAGGCAGGGACAGTTAGCTAGTGAGAAAAAGACCAGATTTTAGGAATTGGTCTCCTGCCACAGGGGTTAGGCATGTTATAAACTCTCCAAATCAGACTTTATTTTTTTTTCTACTGCCTCTCTAAAAACTTTCAAAAGGAGATTAAGTCAAAAAGCACAGACAATAATCATTCCAACAAACACCTTGCAGTGAAGTGAAAGTCACTCGGTCGTGTCCAACTCTCTGTGACCCCATGGACTACACAGTCCATGGAATTCTCCAGGCCATAATACTGGAGTGGGTAGCTGTTCCCTTTTCCAGGGTATCTTCCCAACTAAGGGGTTGAATCAAGGTCTCCAGCATTGCAGGCAGATTCTTTGCCAGCTGAGCCACCAGGGAAGTCCAAGAATACTGGAGTGGGTAGCCTATCCCTTCCCCAGGGGATCTTCCCTACCCAGGAATCAAACCAGGGTTTCCTGCATTGCAGGTGTATTCTTTACCAACTGAGCCACCAGAGAAGTCCTTAGAGGTATTGATAAAATCTATATTCATTCATATTAAACATTAATAAACTGCCCAATGATTATGTTTCACAGAACAAAAAGAGAGGGTTATCAAGAGACACCAAAACTGGGTTATATAATTAACTTTTTGGTGATTTACAACATTATGATACAAACTTTCAGTTTCTGAGAGAATGAGTCACCCTTCATCTGACACAACATGTTGTCAGGGCTCTGAATATGCCAACTCAAAATATTCCATTTTGTCCTATGGATTATTTTGAGTTGGATGAAAATGAGGATTAGCAGATACAGAAAGAAGCCTTTTGTGGTGTCCCTTACCTGACTTAAACTAGAATCTTCTGAGAAATGAAGATTGCCATGAATCCCTCTCCTGGGGAAGTCTATGACCATGAAAAAGACAAAAAGTCTGCACCAACGTGGACCTGCATGAACAAATTAGAGATGGGAAAGACTAGAGATCTCTTCAAGAAAATTAGAGATATCAAGGGAACATTTCATGCAAAGATGGGCACAATAAAGGACAGAAATGGTATGGACCTAACAGAAGTAGAAGATATTAAGAAGACGTGGCAAGAATACACAGAAGAACTGTACAAAAAAGATCTTCACACTCCAGATAATCACGATGGTGTGATCACTCACCTAGAGCCAGATATCTTGGAGTCCAAAGTCAAGTGGGCCTTAGGAAGCATCACTGTGAACAAAGCTGGTGGAGGTGATGGAATTCCAGCTGAGCAGTTTCAAATCCTGAAAGATGATGCTGTGAAAGTGCTGCACTCAATATGCCAAATTTGGAAAACTCAGCAGTGGCCACAGGACTGGAAAAAGTCAGTTTTCATTCCAATCCCAAAGAAAGGCAGTGCAAACAATGTTCAAACTACCACACAATTGCATTCATCTCACACGCTAGCAAATTAATACTCAAAATTCTCCAAGCCATGCTTTGACAATATGTGAACCAAGAACTTCCAGATGTACAAGCTGGATTTAGAAAAGGCAGAGGAACAAGAGATCAAATTACCAATATCCATTGAATCGTGGAAAAAGCAGGAGGGTTCCAGAAAAACATCTAATTCTGCTTCATTGACTATGCTAAAGCATTTGACTGTGTGGATCACAATAAACTGTGGAAAATTCTTTAAGAGATGGGAATACCAGACCACCTGACCTGCCTCCGGAGAACTCTGTAGCCAGGTCAAGAAGCAACAGCTGAAACTGGACATCAAACAACAGACTGGTTCCAAATAGGGAAAGGAGTACATCAAGGTTGTATATTGTCACTTGCTTATTTAACTTATATGCAGAGTATATCATGCAAAATACCAAACTGGATGAAGTACAAACTGGAATCAAGATTTCTAGGAGAAATATCAATAACCTAATATGCAGATGACACCACCCTTATGGCATAAAGAGAAGAAAAACTAAAGAGCCTCTTGTTGAAAGTGAAAAAGGAGAGTGACAACACTGGCTTAAAACTCAACATTCAGAAAATTAAGATCATGGTATCTGGTCCAATCACTTCATGGCAAATAGATGGGGAAACAATGGAAACAGTGACAGACTTTATTTGGGGAGCTCCAAAATCACTGCAGATGGTGACTGCAGCCACGAAATTTAAAAACGCTTGCTCCTTGGAAGAAAAGCTATGACTAACCTAGACAGCATATTAAAAAGCAGAGACATTACTTTACCAACAAAGGTCCATCTAGTCAAAGCTAATTCCAAAGAATAGCAAGAAGAGATAAGAAAGCCTTCCTCAGTGATCAATGCAAAGAAATAGAGGAAAACANATATTCATTGGAAGGACTGATGCTGAAGCTGAAACTCCAGTACTTTGGTCACCTGATGTGAAGAACTGATTCACTGGAGAAGACTCTCATGCTGGGAAAGACTGAAGGCAGGAGGAGAAGGGGACAACAAAGGATGAGATCGTTGGATGTCATCACTGACTCAACAGACATAAGTTTGAGCAAGCTCCAGCAGTTGGTATTGAAGATGGAAGCCTGGCATGGTGCATCCATGGGGTCACAAAGAGTCAGACAGGACTAAGTGACTGAACTGAACTGAAAGTATCACACTTGGAAACCTAAAGCCCTTTAGGGTTGTAACTTCCGTGCATATTTATTGTTCTTTGGTAAAATACTATACAAACTCAAATTCTAACCACCCTTTCATGGCCCCATCCTGAGAGTTCTCGCACCTGGTGTGGTTTGCATACATAATAAACTGTTTTTCTCTTGTATATCTGTCTTTTGTCAGTCTAATTTCAGGATCTCAGGCAAAAAGCTTAATGGGGTGGAGAGAAAAAGGTTTTCCTCCTCTACAGAGCCAAAGGTTATCCCAGTGACAGAGCAGAGGAGGGGCAGATTATTGCCAGGCCCATGGTCTCTTCTAATTTCTCACCTTCTTTTGTGCAAAGGTGATGAATGAACTTTTCCTGGTGGCTCAGAATTTCAGTTAATCTTCACAGTTAAGGACAACTGTAACCCCATATACTAAAGAGGAAAGGCTAGCCACATTCTGGTGGGAGTAATAAAAGACAGTGTAGTAATCATAGCTTTTACTTTGTACTTTTTGATGGTTTGATGTTTTGAGGCCTTGCTCATCCTGAGAGGCTGCCCTCCCTGGGATATCATTCCTAGAAAGAGCAAACACAGTGCTTGCTAGCGAGCCTTTCATATGCAAATCAACCCATCCAGAGTCCCTACTCCCAACCGCCTTCTTCATCAAGACTTGATGCATTGGCCCACTATGCCTCTGCCACAATCAGTCTAGAGACAGGTACCAGACAACTAGGGGCACCCCCTACATCCCAGAGCCCACTGAAATGATGCAGACTAACTTCAGCATAAGCCTGATTACCGTGCCTGGTCGATTCCTTACCACAGAAACCACCATGATAGCTCTTGCCCACATTTCCCCTTCACGTCGTCTGCCTCCTGATCAAATAAATGATTTTTCCCTTGTGGTCCTGCTTCATGTGCCCCTCCTCCTGGATCTGTGAGTATAAACTTCCTCAAGAGGGTCATTTCCATGTCTGTATGTACCACTAACCAGTGAATTTGCTCAGTCGTGTCCAACTCTTTGCAATCCCATGGACTGTAGCACACCAGGCTCCTCTATTCATGGAATTCTCCAGGCAAGAATACTGGAGTGGGTTGCCATGTCCTTCTCCAGAGGATCTTCCCAACCCAAGGATTGAACCCAGGTCTCCCGCATTGCAGACAGATGCTTTTACCATCTAAGCCACCAGGAAAGCCCTATTTATCACTATATCTGCCTAAAGCAAATCCCAGGAACCCTGACAACAGAGAGCCACACCTGGTTTGTTTGTTTGTTTGTTTGTTTTTTGACACTTTCCATCCCACCCTGCACAGCCTATAAGAACAGAAGATGGAGTTCCTTGAGAGAATCAGGGCAGAAAAATAACTGAAATTTAAGTAAAATCGGGTGTGGTGGCAGACGAAGCATAAGCATGCTTATCTACAGTGCCCTAGTGAGGAGGGAAAAGAGAAAACACACCTACTGCAACATTTTGGAACTAAACACTTAACCTGTGGGATCTGATGCAATCTCCAGGTAGGTGGTATCAGAAGTGAATTAAACAGTAGGACATCTGGTCGGTGTTTGTGGAAAACTGAGTTAATTACTTTGGTGCTGTGAGAATAAAATATACAACAGAGTTAGAGAACAGTCTACAAACCACCGTCACTTCTGACGTCAACTGCAAGTTCAAGAGGTTCCCCAAACACCCTGAGATTTGACAACTGAAGGCTGTTACATTCATAATTGGGAGCTTCTCAGGTGGCCCTAGTGGTAAAGAACTCACCTGCCAATGAAGGAGATGGAAGAGACACAAGTTCAATCCTGGGTTGGGAAGAACCTCTGGAGGAGGGCATGGCAACCCACTCCAGTCATCTTGCCTGAAGACTCCCATGGACAGAGGAGTTTGGTAGGCTTCAGTCTGTGTGTTGGCAAAAAGTCACCACTGAAGNTAGTGGTAAAGAACTCACCTGCCAATGAAGGAGATGGAAGAGACACAAGTTCAATCCTGGGTTGGGAAGAACCTCTGGAGGAGGGCATGGCAACCCACTCCAGTCATCTTGCCTGAAGACTCCCATGGACAGAGGAGTTTGGTAGGCTTCAGTCTGTGTGTTGGCAAAAAGTCACCACTGAAGCGACTTAGCAAGCACACACACACACACACAGTCATAGTTATTATAGGGAAAAGATACAGATGAAAGTTATTACAGGGAAAAGATACATATTAAATAAGCCAAGGGAAGAGACAAGTTGGGCAGAGTTCAGGAAGGTTGCAAAGCTGAGCTTCCAGTTGTCCTCTCCCCATGGAGTCATGGAGGGCAATTTTCCATCCCAGCAATGAGGTGTGATGAAACACACTAAGTACTGCCAGTGAGGAAATCTCACAGAAGCCTGGTGTCTGGGCTTTACTGGGGTTCTGTGCCAGCTGCCTGCATGCTGACCTCAGTTTCTAGCCCCTGTGGTGGTTGAGCTGTTACCCTGTGTCCTAAATCCCCCAACATAATTCACATGTTAATACTTTCTGGGGAAGGACTTTCCTGGTGGTCCAATGGCTAACATCCCAATCTTCCAAAGCAAGAGGCCTGGGGTTCAACCCCCGATCAGGGAACTAGATCCCATATCCCACAACTGAGAGCTCACATGCTCCAACTAAAGATCTCACAAACTGAGGGTTCACACACCACAATGAAGATGGAAGATCCCACGTGCCTCCAATAAGACCTGGTACAGCCAAATAAATAAATATATATATACATCTATGTATATACACAGAGGTCTGATGTGCTGCGATTCATGGGGTCACAAAGAGTCAGACATGACTGAGCGACTGAACTGAACTGAACTAAACTGAACTGAATACACAGTAGATTATATGAGAAAACAATACAATTCTGAGGAGAGAAATCAAAGGTCTAAACAAACGGAGAAATGTCCCACATTCATGCATAAGAAGACTCAGCATTGTTAAGATGTCAGTTCTTCTTAAACTGATCTATAGATTCAACAGAATCCTAATCAAAATCCCAGCAAGATACTTTGTGGATATTTACAAACTGATGTTAAAGTTTGTATGGAAAAGAAAAGACCCAGAATAGTCAGCACAAAACTGAAAAAGAACAAAGTTGGAAGACTGGTGTTATATAGCTTCAAGACTTATTATAAAGCTACAATAGACAGTGTGTTACTGGTGAAAGAACTGACCAATGAAACAGAATAAGGGGCCCAGAAATAGAGCCACACAAATATAGGTAACAGAAAAAATCATTGACAGAGAAAAAAAAGACAATCAAATGGAGAAAGGATAGTTTTTCATCAAATGAAAACTGGCTCGATAACATCCACATGAAAAAAGAAAAAACCCCAGATTTTGACCTTACACTTTTCACAAAAATTAACTCAGAATGGATCTAGATATAAATGTAAAACACACATTTCTAAAACTTTTAAGAGGTAGCATAGAAAAAACTTGGATAACCGTGGGCTTGGTAATGAATTTTTAGATAGAACAATGAAAGTGTAATCCATTGAAATAAATCATTGACAAATTGGACTTCATTAAAATTAAAAACTCTGTTCTTCAAAAGAGAACGAAGAGTTATAAAATAAACAACCCACTTATAACGTGGGCAAAAAATACCTTACCAAAAAAGATCACCAGTGGCAAATTAGCAAATGAAAAGATGTCCAACATTGTATGTCATTAGCAAATTGCAAATTAAAACAACAGTGAAATATCACTATATGCCTTCTAGAATCAACAAAATCCAAAACATTGACAATACCAGATACTGGTGAGAATGCAGAGCGATGGGAATTCTTATTCATTGCTGGTGGGAATGAAAATGGTACAAACACTTTAGAAGACAGTTTGGTAATTTCTCCCTAAACTAAACATACTCTTGCCACACAATTCAGTAATTAAGCTCATAGGTATTTGCCCAAAGGAGTTAAAAACTTCTGTCCACACACAAGAGCCTGCATATGAATGTTTATATCAACTTTATTTATAATTCATAACTGCCAAAACTTGGAAGCAATCAATCTGTCCTTCATCTTGGTGCATGAATAACAACGTGTGGTACATCTGTATCATGGAATATTTGGGCTTCCCAGATGGTACAGAGGTAAAGAATCTGCCAATGCAAGAGACACAAGAAAGGCAGGTTCAGTCCCTAGATTGGGAAGACCCCTGGAGAAGAGAATGGCAACCCATTCCAGTATTCTTGCCTGTAAAATCCTATGGACAGAGAAACCTGGTGGGCTACAGTCCATGGAATATTCTTTAGCAGTAAAAAGGAATGAACTATCAAGCCATGAAATTACATGGAGGAACCTTAAGTGTACATTATTAAATGAAAGAGGCCAGTCTGAAAAGACTACATACTGTTTGATTCCAAAAATATGACATCCTGGAAAAGGCAAAACTAGAGAGACAGGAAAAAGAACAGTAGTCGCCAGAGGTTAGGAGAGGGAAGTGAGTAGATGGAGCCCAGGGGCTTCTGCACCACATTGTAATGTCATGGAGGATACATGACAGCTCACATCTGGCAAAACCAATAGGAAGAACAACAACAAACAATAGGATATGTACAACCCAAAAAGTGGACCCTAGTGTAAACTATGGATTTTAGTTAACACATTAATGTACCAATACTGGTTCATCAATTGTAACAAATGTACCACACTAATGCAAAATGTTAATAATAGAGGAAAGTGTGTGGGGAGAGGAAGGATGGGGGAGAGGCATATAGGAACTCTGTACTTTCTGCTCAGTTTTCCTGTAAACCTAAAGCTAGTCTAAAAAATAGCCTATTATTTTTTTAAAAAGTCTCACACATATAAGACCACCTGGTTAATAAAGATGACACTGCAGTGAAGTGAGGAAAGAATGGTCTTTACATGAACAATGACAGATCAGTTAGATAGCCATTTATAAATGAATATCTCCTACCTATAGAAAATTCAAACCTAGAGGATCACAAATCTAAATATGAAAAGCAAAACAACCAATCTGTAATAAGAAACCCTAAGAGAATGTCTTCATGAGGTTGGACTCTTATCTAGGACACAAAAACTGCTAATCCTAAGCAGGGGAAAGGTCAACTGGACTGTTAGAATTGGGAGTTTCTGTTCAAAAGAGAAGGAAGTGGCAACCCACTCCAGTATTCTTGCCTAGAGAATCCCGTGGACAAAGGACCCTGGTTGGCTGCTGTCCATAGGGTCGCACAAAGTCAGACACGACTGAGGCAACTTAGCCTGCATGTGTGCATTGGAGAAGGAAATGGCAACCCACTCCAGTATTCTTGCCTGGAGGACCCAGGGACAGAGGAGCCTGGTGGGCTGCTGTCTGTGGGGTCGCACAGAGTCGGACACAACTGAAGCAATTTAGCAGCAGCCATTCAAAAGAGAAAGCCATTAAGAGAGTAAAAAAGCTATTTAGAGACCAGGAGAAGTAATGATCTGAAGCAATCTCTGAAATGTGCTAGCAAGTGTTGTGGAATGGCATGACTAGGATGATAAACAGATGCACCAGGGCCACCCCCTAGATGTCACAATGGCACCTCCTCTGCATTTCAGCCTCTTCAGTATCATGGATCAACACCTCACAAGTGAGAGTCCTTCACATCATTTTCTGAAGGAAAATTTTCATCTTGTTTTGAAATGAGTACTAACTGAAAGACTTACTGAGTACTAACTCAGCCCAAAAACCTACATCAGTGATGTGGCCACTCACGATCGTCCACTCGGGCTGGTTCAGTCAGCTGTGTCCCCACCAGACCCAGTTGGACATTCATTAAGTGCACAAGCCGGCTATGTACACACCAGGATTCCTCAAGCACACCTTCATTGTTGTTCAGTCGCTGAGTCGTGTCTGACTCTTTGCGACCCCATGGACTGCAGCACGCCAGGCCTCCCTGTCCTTCACTATCTCGGGGTCTGCTCAAGTTCATGTCCACTGAATCAGTGATGCTATCCAACTGTCTCATCCTCTGCTATCCTCTTCTCCTTCTGCCTTCAATCTTTCCCAGCAATCAGAGTCTTTTCCAGTAAGTCAGCTGTTCACATCAGGTGGCCAAGTATTGGAGCTTCACCTTCAGCTTCATGAATCACTGCCTTCATGAATCACTCAAAATGGTCAGGTAATAGTGGAGAGTCCTGATAAAATGTGGTCTACTTGAGAAGGGAATGAAAAAACACTCCAGTATTTTTGACTGGAGAACCCCATGAACAGTATTAAAACAAGACCTTCATACAACTTGGCAATTCCTAACTACCCCTGCATTTGGTCAGTCCATGGGGTAAAGTTCCTCATGATTTTCCTACATCTCCCATGATATTGTTCTGGAGTATTTTTCTTTGTCTTGTTAATTATCTAAGAAGTGGGAAAAGAGAGATTTAATCACCATGACTAAGGAAGTCAGGTGTTTGGATCTCAAAAACTGAAGATGTTGTTCATTAACAGATTGGGCCAAGGAAAATTCTAAGAAATCCAGCAACATCTGGTACAAAGCAGAGCTGAGAGGAAAGGACAGAGCCAGGAAAAAAGGATGTCCAACCTGAAAGCTACAAGGACCCAAATGGGCTCTTGGTTGATTTCAGAAGAAAATTGTCATTTTATATACATTTGATTAGAAGAACGTAGCACCTGGACGTGCCCGGGGCCACCAGCCTAGACAACTCCAGAGACAAATCAGTTCCTTCCTATTAATAAAATTCCAGATAAATCTTACCAGAAGGCCAATAAGATACTTCTTTGGGGGATGTGTTCTTGCCAAGAGACACCCCCAAAATATAAGGAAAGTCAAATAAGGAACACATTGCTAGTGCTCCTGTGAACACAACAGCTGGAGTTTCCACAGGCAGAGCAGACTCAGCAAATCAGCGAGAGTGTGGGGGGGTCAGCAGCAAATGAGACACACCCTCCTCTATGTCTTGGCTGCATGACTGCTCATGTTGTGGACAGGAAAGAGAACTTGCTGGGAAGTGAGGTCAGACTGATTGATTAAGCCCTCAGTCCAGTTTCTACATTCCAAAAGAAGGGAGTTAGGCTGGACAATTTCTAAGAATACTTTCAGTTCAAGCACTCAATGAGTACATTTAATATGTTCTTTTCTTCGTACAAGTTCTCGACTATTTTTCTCCTAGGATTCTAGTTAATTAGAACTTTCATTCATTTACATATATATGTATAGATATAGAGCGACACAGGGACAGAGAGACTCTAATTTGAGCCAGATACTCTTATGGCATAAAGCAGTAAAAGAAACAGGAAAAGTTCTTGCCCTCATGATGTGATTCAGTTTGAATTTTTTCTTATATTAAAATGAAGGGGAGCGATGGCAACAGGCACATGAAAAGATGTTCAGCATCACTAATTGGGACTTCCTTGGTAGCCCAGTGGTTAAGAATCCACACACCAGTGCAGGGGATATGGGTGTGATCCCTGGTCCAAGAAGATTCCACATGCCTCACAGCAACTACTGAGCCTGGATGCAGCAAGTATTGAAGTCTGCACGTCCTAGAGCCCATGCTCTGCAACATGAGAAGTCACCACAATGAGAAGCCTATACACTGCAACTACAGAGTAATCCCAGCTTGCCGCAGCTAGAGAAAGCCTGCATGCAGTGATGAAGACCCAGTGCAACCAAAAATAAACAAATAAAAAAAAAGTTTTAATCCTTTTAAAAAATCACTAATCATTAGAGAAATGCACATGAAAACTACAATGAGGTACCCTCTCACACCAGTAGGTGCAACCACCATCAAAATGTCTACAAACAACAAATGCTGGAGAGGGTGTAGAATGAAAGGAACCCTCCTGCAGTGTTGGTGGGAAAGTAAGTTGGCAAAGATTCCTCAGAAGACTTAAAGAGAGTGACCATTTGATCCAGCAATCCCAATCCTGGGCATATATCTGGAGAAAACCATGGTTTGAAATGATGTCTGCACCACAATGTTCATCTCAGCACTGGTTACAATAGCCAAGACATGGAAGCAACCTAAATGTCCATCAACAGATGAATGGATAAAGAATATGGGGTACATATAAATGATGAAATATTACTCAGCCATTAAAAAGAATGAAATAATGCCATTTGCCATAACATTGATGGACCTGGAGATTATTATACTAAGTTGAAGTAAATCAAGCATGGAAAGACAAATATATATTATTGATTATAGGTGGAACCTAAAAAAATAATACAAATGAACGTATTTACAAAACAGAAACAGATTTACAGATTTAGAGAATGAATTTATGGTTACTGGGGGGAAGAGTGGGAGGGAGGGACAGACTGGCAATTTGAGATTGACATGTACAGACAGGGAGGCCTGGTGTACTGCCGTTCATGGGGTCGCAAAGAGTCAGACACAACTGAGCAACTAAACTGAACTGAACTGTACAGACTACCATATTTAAAATACATAAGCCACGAAGAAGGCTTCCCTGGTGGCTCAGTGGTAAAGAATCCACCTGCCAGTGCAGGAGACATAGCTTCAATCCCTGAGTCAGGAAGATCCCCCTGGAGAAGGAAATGGCAACACACGCCAGTACTCTTGCCTGGGAAATCCCATGGACAGAGGAGTCTTGCAAGCTACAGTCCATGGGGTTACAAAAGAATCAGACATGACTTAATGACTAAACAATAACAACAACAGGCAAGAAGGACCTACTGTATAACACAGGGAACTCTGCCCAATATGCTGTAATAACCTAAATGAGAAAAGAATTTTAAGAAAAAATAGATATATGTATGTGTATGTGCGCTAAGGTACTTCAGTAGTATTTGACTCTTTACAACCCTATGGACTGTAGCCCACCAGGCTCCTCTGTCCGTGGGGCTTCTCCAGGCAAGAATACTGGAATGGGTTGTCATTTCCTCCTCCAGAGAATCTTTCTAACACAGGGATGGAACCCACATCTCCTGCATTGGGAGGTGGGTTCTTTACAACTAGAGCCACCTGGGAAGTGATGGACTGTAGATCACAACTAAATATCCTGAAGGGATTCTCAGGGGTGCCAAGAGGTAGGCAGACTGGGGAGGGATCTGGAGATTTGAGGAAGGACACCCTGTTTTGTCCCCTATGCTTTCTTTCTATCTCCCATACCAGGCTGAGAACTAGAAAGGCCTACAGCATGGAGCTGCCAAAAGGCATAGATTAAAAAGAACAAAATAAAGAACAACAAGAACAGAAAAGCCTGCTCTCTCTAACTGGGAAAGAGTGGCCAAGCAGAAGGCTAGCAGGGAAACTGCCCTTGATTCTCTAGCAATGCAGTGACAGCAAGGAATCCCCCACCTGAGACCTGGGGCCACTGATGGAACAGCGGGGCTAGCCTGGGACCCATACTTCTCTTTAAGCTTGAGGCAGGAGCAGGCTATCCTGGTGGTCCCCTGGGTCTACACTGAGGAAATATGAACAGTAGATGTTGAGATTGTTAACCACATTCAGAATTTCAGGTTTGTTTGTACCTTTCCTGCTGGTTATTGAATACAAGTAAATTTCCAGAGGTCCAGGGTTTTTTGTTTTCAGAATTGGGTCTTTTTTTTTTTTTTAAACTATGCTGTGTCTTCATTTATCTAGTTTTGGAGAGCAGAGGCTACTGTCTAGTTGTGGTGTCCTGGCTTCTCACTGCAGGGGCTTCACATTGTAGAGTACAGGTTCTAGGGCACCAGGCTTCAGTAGTTGCAGCGCATGAGCTCAGTATTTGTGCCTCCAGGGCTTAGTTGCTCCACAGCATGTGTGATCTTCCCAGATCAAGGATGGAACGGGTGTCCCCTTCATTGCAAGGGGACACTGGACAACCAGGGAAACCCTAGGTCTGGTTTTTAGCTAACAAATCCCCAGGCATGGAAAAAGTGGCTACCACCAAGTAACACAACAGAAAGGTCAACCGAAAATCATAGACAAAAATGGTCTCAGATGATCAAGCAAGGGTTTTTCCTCTAGAGATCTCTGAGTCCAGTTACTCAATGAGTAGGTTTCAGAAGAAGAAATCAATGAGCTATCCACCAAGGAACTCATGGCCATGAAAGGCTTGACCAGCATCCTGCTGGGTTGACACAATCTATGACTAATGTTTCTGAAAGACTGATCTATGACTAATGCTTCTGCTAATCTCTTCACCTCTTCTAATGAACTAGAGATGAATCAGAACCTTGGAGACCCTTACCCAGACCTCTCAACTTTCAAGAGTAAACAAGACTAGGGGTTGGGCTGAGACCTCTCTGTCCCCAGTGGAGACTGGAAGCCAGAGGCTGAGGTTAAAGTTCAATGGTGGGGGAAGAATTGTACTTCTTGGGCCTTTTTAGATACTGATACCATCAGGTGGATCCTTACTGAGGAAAAGCTCTGCTCCTGGAAGCTTTTAATGCCTCCTCCTGGTAGGCCCAGACCAAGGCACCACCTAGCAAGGACTGGACCTCTTTGTTGGCCCACATGCAGCAACACAACTAGGCTATTAATACAGACATGTCAAAGAGTCCTAGTACTCAACTGAAATGCCTGGACATAACCTGGGTAGGGGCGTGGCTTCTCATTCCAGAGGAGACAATTGTCAAACTTTTGGTCTTCTCTGCCTCCAACAAATAGAAAGAAGGCCCAGCAACTTGTGGGACTACTCAGCTACTCGTTTGTTCACATTCCCCATGTGGGATCTTGATGGCATGTATCCATCATTTTTTTTTTATCTTTTTTTTTTCCCATCTCAGGTGTACATGAGTTCCCAATCTTGAACATGCCCCCCCCACCTCCCACCCCATATCAACTCTCTGGATCATCCCCGTGCACCAGTCTGAAGCATCCTGTATCCTGTATCAAACACAGACTGNAGTGAAGAGGAAAGTGAAAGAGGAGAGTGAAAAAGTTGGCTTAAAGCTCAACATTCAGAAAATGAAGATCATGGCATCCGGTCCCATCACTTCATGGGAAATAGGCAGGGAAACAGTGGAAACAGTGTCAGACTTTATTTTTCTGGGCTCCAAAATCACTGCAGATGGTGACTGCAGCCATGAAATCAAAAGACACTTACTCCTTGGAAGAAAAGTTATGACCAACCTAGATAGCATATTCAAAAGCAGAGATATTACTTTGCCGACTAAGGTCTGTCTAGTCAAGGCTATGGTTTTTCCACTAGTCATGTATGGATGTGAGAGTTGGACTGTGAAGAAGGCTGAGCGCCGAAGAATTGATGCTTTTGAAATGTGGTGTTGGAGAAGACTCTTGAGAGTCTCTTGGACTGCAAGGAGATCCAACCAGTCCATTCTGAAGGAGATCGGCCCTGGGATTTCTTTGGAAGGAATGATGCTAAAGCTGAAGCTCCAGTACTTTGGCCACCTCATGCGAAGAGTTGACTCACTGGAAAAGACTCTGATGCTGGGAGGGATTGGGGGCAGGAGGAGAAGGGGACGACAGAGGATGAGATGGCTGGATGGCATCACTGACTTGATGGGCATGAGTCTGAGTGAACTCCAGGAGTTGGTGATGGACAGGGAGGCCTGGCGTGCTGCAATTCATTGGGTGGCAAAGAGTCGGACACGACTGAGTGACTGAACTGAACTGAACTGAACTGAAAGGCTTCGAACGCACCTGCCTGAGTCCTTCAAGAATACATCTGACAAAATGACTCTTACCCCATCTTCCTTTAGCTGTATTGTAGTCCCAGTCTGGTTCTGTAATTGGGACTTCCTGATTCCCAACGGGGAGGGCAGTTATCTCATCCTTCTTCTTCCCTACTGATTCATTACCAAGCCATTCATCTCCATAAGCAACTGCTTTTCCCAAAACTCGCCTTTTTGAGTTGGGAGTCAGCATTTGTTCCAAGATATACAACACATCCTTCCAAGTAAGGTCATAAAGCAGAGTAACACCTTTAAAAGCTCTAATATATTTTCCTGGGTCCTCTAAATAGTCTCCCAGATCCTCATTGATTTTTTGTATTTCTTGATTATTAACTCTCATAATTTCTCCTGGTGGGTGCTTCATGAAGAGGCAACAGCTTGTGTGGCTGTTCCTCAGCCTCTCTGGCTGCTCTGCACATGTGATCCTAGGGGTAGATTGGAGAAACCTGCTTTTCTTTATCTCTTTGTCTCCTGTCCTCCCTCTCATCTCTTACTTGGATTGTCTGAGTCTCTACTGAAACCAGAGTAGTCTGAGGTCGTGCTGAGACAGGAGTTGTTTGGACCTCTACTTGGGCCGTTTGAATCTCAGTTTGGGTTCCACTAAGACCAAGGCAATCCTTCTGGGGTGGGGGGCGGTTCTCTCACTTTCAGTTTGCATAGTTGGGAGCCCCGGGTATGGGGGAAAAGAAGGGGGGCAGGAGGGAGCTGAAGGTGTCACACCCAAATGTATATCCTTATGACACAAGTCTGGCATACTTCGCAGAGAGAAAAAGGGAAACACATATGCTACTTCTACCCATTTCTCTTGTTTTCTACAGAACTGATCTAATTGTAAAACAGTATTTTACTTAAGAGACCCTCCAACTGGCCACCATTCACCATCCTCCAGCGGGTATCGCGGCTATGCAGGAAGACCAGGTGTGTCTTCTTTAAGCCCTGGGGATCAAATCTATCCCAGTTTTTCAGGATACAGTTCAAAGGAGTGAGGCTGGAATTTTTAGCTCCCATCTGTAAGAAAAAAAAAAGCGACCAGCACCATCTTTCTAATGGAGGCATCCCTCTGTACTCTAGATGGGGGTGTAGACAGACTTCACACCAAAAGCTTTTCTTTCCTGGTCAGACTTAGTCTGTCCCTTACCAACACAGGTGTCATACTTGTCCCTCCCAGTTCTACCACCGAGACGGGCTGGGGATGCACCAGGGGTAGATCTGATATCATCCCTGACTGACGTCCGGCTCCTCACCATTAAAACCTTGCTTGTCTCTGATGCCAACAGGGGTGCAATCAGAGTAACCTTCCGGAATGGCTCCCAAGCTAAGAGTGCTGGGGGAAACATTTGTCACCTGAGTGCCTATGCACGACCCTGAGTATATTCCTGACCACAATAAGACCGATACAAACATAAAACTGAGATGTTCTTTCCAAGTGTCACCACACCAGTATAAGAGCCTCCTCTGGTCCACTAAGAGCCAGCATTACCGAAGGAAAAAACCCATTATAGTTCCAATCTGAGTAACCTTTAACCTCAGAGATGCTCTTGAAGCTAGAGCTTCATCTAGCTTCTGAACTTATGATTCCTAGTGAGGCTAGGTGCTTCCTGACTACCAAACCAAGTTTGGGACCTAAGTCATAGGACACAGTAACAGCATAGATCACAAGTCCCTTCTAAGTCTATGATTAGGTTAATACTGCTAATTCCCAAGGAGTTATGAAATGGTCAAAGAGACCAAAAAGTTTGACCGAGAAAGGAGAGTTCAGTCCACACTCTTTGCCCATTTCTGGTTGGTCCCTGAAGGAGAAGTTGGGTGCCTCTTGGCACTGACAGATCGGTATAAACCCCTGACAGGTTTCTGCCATAAGCCATATGAGATCACCCTGGAACCGCAGAGCAGGGCTCCTCATTTGCTTCATGCAAGGTGTTTCGTTCATTCACACAAGCACACCATAGAGTTAGTAAAGTACAGCAGAAAACGTGTTTGCTAGGAGAACAAAGAACTAGAGCTCCAAGCATCCTTACCTTGTCCTGAAGGATCCCGGATGAGCCCCCAAGACGAAAGGTTGTTGCTGAACCATGAAAAGACACAGGGATTCTTGGCCTCCAGAGGAGAAGTATTCAATCCAGGGCCAGAGACAAAGCTTGATCACTCAGAGCTTTTGTGTAATAAAGTTTTATTAAAAGCCGATAGAGAAAGCTTCTGACATAGGCATCAGAAGGGGGCAGAAAGAGTGCCCCCTGCTAGTCTTCAGCTGGATGTTATATAGACACTGCTGCTGCTGCTGCTGTTAAATCACTTCAGTCCTGTCTGACTCTGTGCACCCGCATAGACGGCAGCCCACCAGGCTCCCCATTCCTGGAATTCTCCAGGCAAGAACACCGGAGTGGGTTGCCATTTCCTTCTTCAATGCATGAAAGTGAAAAGTGAAACTGAAGTCACTCAGTCGCGTCCGACTCTAAGCGACCCCATGGACTGCAGCCTACCAGGCTCTTCCATCCATGGGGTTTTCCAGGCAAGAGTACTGGAGTGGGGTGCCATTTATAGTCACTAGCAGTCTGTTAATGAAAGAAAGGAATGACTTAAAACTCAGAATGGCACCAGGTCCCTCATCCATAGATGTATTTTGGGATAATCTTGGCACCAGACGAGTCATCTTGGGCCATAAAACGATTGACTTGAATCTTGTAGAAGGGCGGATTACTATACAAATAGTTTCGTTTACATAGATTAGAGGCACAATGTCTGAATATAACATACTGGTCTGTCAAGTAGATTCTGAGCCATTAGGCAGAACCAACTTGAAGACAGAGTCTGAGGTAAATGCATAGTATACTAGCATAGCTTAAGACAAACATTTCCATAAGAAAAATGCATTGGTTAACTCAAGGTTTGAGAACAGTTAACTTCAGGTGAAACCAGGTGTCATTAGGGCAACACAGTATTTTAAGAGAAACCTCCTTTTAAATTTGTATAGCGAAGAAAAAAATATCGCTAGTTTGTTTCCTCCTGCCACTTAAGAGAGATAAAAATGTCTGACACTTGCAGCCTGTTTCCTCCGTTTGGAGACTCCTGGCCTTCCTGCTTGTTACCCTTTCATACAGACAGAGGTTTGTGACATTGTACAAGAGACAGAGATCAAGACCATCCCCAAGAAAAAGAAATGCAAAAACGTTTTCCAAGGAGGCCTTATAAAGAGCTGAGAAAAGAAGAGAAGCGAAAAGCAAAGGAGATAAGGAAAGATACACACATTTCAACAGAGTTCCAAAGAATGGCAAGGAGATATAAGAAAGCCTTCCTCAGTGATCAGTGCAAAGAACTAGAGGGAAACAATAGAATGGGAAAGACTATTCAAGAAAATGAGAGATACCAAAGGAACATGTCATGCAAAGATGGGCACAATAAAGGACAGAAATAATATGGACCTAACAGAAGCAGAAGATATTAAGAAGAGGTGGCAAGAATACACAGAAGAACTATACAAAAATGTTCTTCATGACCCAGATAATCACAATGGTGTGATCACTCAACAAGAGCCAGACATCCTGGAATTCAAAGTCAATTCCTTAGAAAGCATCACTACGAACAAAGCTAGTGGAAGTGATGGAATTCAAGTTGAGCTATTTCAAATACTAAAAGATGATGCTGTGAAAGTTTAGCACTCAATATGCCAGCAAATTTGGAANACCCAGATAATCACAATGGTGTGATCACTCAACAAGAGCCAGACATCCTGGAATTCAAAGTCAATTCCTTAGAAAGCATCACTACGAACAAAGCTAGTGGAAGTGATGGAATTCAAGTTGAGCTATTTCAAATACTAAAAGATGATGCTGTGAAAGTTTAGCACTCAATATGCCAGCAAATTTGGAAAACTCAGTAGTGGCCACAGGACTGGAAAAGGTCAGTTTTCATNCCTTTTTCAATGTCTATTTTTAGTTGTTGAATATACAGGGACATTTCATGATGAAGAGACTGTTAAAAAAAATCAAAGATACATATTAACCATGGAAACAGGATATATTGAGAAGATTTCCATTAAAAAAATAAAAATATTTGTGGTAACCAAGGATAGAAATGAACTTATGTGTAATTCTGATTCATGCATATATCTTTAGGGAGGATGTTTTAAAATATACCAGACTCATAAACATTTTTTTCTTTCTAATAACTAAAAATGTGTTTCAGCTGCGAAAGACATGGTTAGAATTAGAAGACAAGAGGTAGACTGGGAGAAAATACATACAAAATATAGAGAAATAAGCCTTTGGAGAAATAACAAGTAACTACAATGTATATCCTGTAATCCCTGTTATGGGATTCCATAACAGATGGAAAAGGACATTAGGTGGAAATCTGTGGAAATAAGAATAAAGTATAAACTTTAGTGAATAATGTACTATTAGTCCCTTATGACAAATGTACTATATTAATATGTTAATAACTGGGAAAACTGGGCATGTGTACACTAGAATTCTCCGTATCATTATTACTACCTTTGTAATAATTTTGTAAATCTAAAATTGTTCTAAACTTAAAAGATTATTTTAAAATGTGTTTTAAGAAACCGTTTAACAGTAGATATTCAATTAAATTACCTATTCTCTCTCTCTCTTCATACACTCACANAGTCCCTTATGACAAATGTACTATATTAATATGTTAATAACTGGGAAAACTGGGCATGTGTACACTAGAATTCTCCGTATCATTATTACTACCTTTGTAATAATTTTGTAAATCTAAAATTGTTCTAAACTTAAAAGATTATTTTAAAATGTGTTTTAAGAAACCGTTTAACAGTAGATATTCAATTAAATTACCTTATTCTCTCTCTCTCTTCATACACTCACACACACATTTAATACTCAATAACATTTAGCAAAATCACTGCAGATGGTGANAGGAGTATGTCAAGGCTGTATATTGTCACCCTGTTTATTTAACTTCTATGCAGAGTACATCATGCAAAATACCAAACTGAATGAAGCACAAGCTGGAATCAAGATTGCTGGGGAAAATATCTCATATGCAGATGACACCAGCCTTACGGCAGAAAGTGAAGAAAAACTAAAGAGCCTCTTATTGAAAGTGAAAGAGGAGAATAAAAAAGTTGACTGAAAGCTCAACATTCAGAAAACTAAGATCATGGCATCTGGTCCCATCACTTCATGGCAAATAGATGGAGAAACAGTGGAAACAGTGACAGACTTTATTTTCGGGGACTCCAAAATCACTGCAGATGGTGATTGCAGCCATGTAATTGAAATTACTTCTTGGAAGAAAAGTTATGACCAATCTAGACAGCATATTAAAAAGAAGAGACATTACTTTGCCAATAAAGGTCCATCTAGTCAAGGCTTTGGTTTTTCCAGTAGTCATGTATGGATGTGAGAGGTGGACTATAAGTAAAGCTGAGCACCAAAGAATTGATGCTTTTGAACTGTGGTGTTGGAGAAGACTCTTGAGAGTCCCTTGGACTGCAAGGAGATCCAACCAGTCCATCCTAAAGGAAATCAGTCCTGAATATTCATTGGAAAGACTGATGCTGAAGCTGAAACTCCAATACTTTGGTCACCTGATGCAAAGAACTGACTCATTGGAAAAGACCCTGATACTGGGAAAGATTGAAGGTGGGAGGAGAAGGAGACGACAGAGGATGAGATGGCTGGATGGCATCACTGACTTGATGGACATAAATTTGAGTAAGCTGAAGTCCATGGGGTCAAAAAGAGCTGGACATGACTGAGCGACTGAATGGAACTGAACTGACCATCTCAGAGCATGACAGCGCCCCCCCCCCCCCCCCCCCCCCCCCCCCCCCCCCCCTCTTTCTGTTCAATATAAAAAAAAACCAAAAACCTTTTTTTTTTTTTTTT
>SJYA01000383.1:212128-231134 GCA_006410615.1 Neotragus moschatus
CCCCCCCCCCCCCGCTTCTGGCTTCCCTACTCTATTTAATGAAGAATAATAAAGTCACTCAGTCGTTTCTGACTCTTTGTGATCCTATGGACTGTATAGTCCATGGAATTCTCCAGGCCAGAATACTGAAGTGTGTTGCCATGCTCTCCTCCAGAAGATCTTCCCAACCCAGGGATCGAATCCAGGTCTCCCACATTGCAAGCGGATTCTTTACCAGCAGTATCTTTTGATACTGATTTCTAACATAATTACACACTGATGAAAGAACATACTCTGTACAATTTCAATATCTTTAGAACATGAAATGTTTGCACCTTGTTTTGTGTCCTTGGATATGTTCCAGTGTTTTCTAGTTTACAGTCCGTGGGAACTTAAATAGAAATTGTGTCCTACTGTTGTGTGAAAACTGTATAAATCTTAATTATGCTGAAAAAAAGTTTACATTGTAAAATATTACATTTCTTTTCTTCTGATTTTCTGTTTTTCCTCCTAGACCTTGCTAGACGTTTCCATAAAGATAGAGAAAAGGATCCTACAAGAGAAAAGAAACTGAGACCTATTGAAAAGACTCCAAATGGTGAAGAATCTGATGAAGAAAGTCAAAGACTATGAAGATTTAAGTGAAGTGTAGCAATAACTGATGCTTTTTCAGCTCAATTTATTCTTTCATTGAAAAGTCACATCACATCGTTCTTTGGTGTTTGTTTTGTATTGATTTTGTATTTTTTTCCAATTTTTACTTCATTTATTATAATATTATCTACGTATGTATATATAAACATAAAGCTACATTCAGATGCATTAGGTTTATAGCTCTTGCACATGGATAAAACCAAAACTTTATAGATCAAACACAAGGAAAACACAAAACTCCACATAAATTATAAAAGCTATGCATATTATATAAATAAGTACATTAAACAGAGATGGACTAAAAATTCTAATTTTAAGAAAAGACTTATAGGAGCAGATTTTGTTTAAACAAATAAAAACAAACAAAAAACAAAACTGACATTACATTGCTTATAACCAAGAGGTCAAATGCAAAGACACTGAAACACTAAAAGTATCAGGATGTAAAACTGGTATCATTATATAACATCAAAGTAAACATAAAGCGAAAATGATCAGAACTAAAATAAGAAGCAGAAAGTCCACAGTGAGAGTATGAGATATTTGTGTGCTTCTCTCACAACTGACAGGGCAGAGAGAAAAAGCAGTAGAGCTATAGGGGATTCAAATAACACAATTAATGATCATGACCTACATGATAAAACTGATAAATTAAGAGATAGACTATAAGTATGCTGGATATAAATGAAGAGTTAAATACCAGGAGAAACAGCTTTAAATATCCCAAGGGGTACCGTAGAAAGAAGAACCAGGAAATGGGGGGCTTTGGGATCTCCCACTGGTAAACAAATGTCTCCTTGGCTACCAAACACTTCCTTGCATCCAAATAGAAAAGTCAGGCTTCCTGTCAACTGTTGATAGTCTGTCTATTCCCTCACATCACAGTTTCCCAGACTGAAAAAGAACATGCGCAGTGAGACTCAGATATAAAAGAAGTCCTATATTACACTAAAATCACTGATCTCTAACCAAGCCTCATTCCAGAATTTTCCCAAAAGAGTCTGGGCTTCCATAGCTGATCATGAGCTGGGCCATTTAGGTGCTGCCTCTCAGAGCAGCCTGGCTTCCTCAAGAATGGCACCACATCGCCCACTTCAGCCATTCCTGAATGACTTCAACAATTTCTTTCCTATTCCCCATTTACTCATTCTTTTATTTATCTAATTTTTAACTGATTCTCTCTCTTAAGTAAAATTTGACCCAAATAAGTATTAAAAAGGAAATTTTATGTCACTACTGTAAATGTAGAAGCATTACATTTCTACAGAAAAGGAGCTGTAAAAATAAATAAAATTAAAATGTGACACTGTTTACTAACCTCTAGTTAGATACCATCAAGTTTTTTCCTTGATGAAAAAGAGAAAAGAGGGACTTCCCTGGAGGTCCAGGGGTTAAGACTCCACGCTGCCAAAGAAGGGAGCACAGTTTTGACATCTGGTCAGGGAAGTTCTGCATGCTGTGTATGCACAAAAGGCGGGCGGTGGGGGCGGGGGTTGGGGAGAGCAAAGTTTGAGACAAAATAGGTAGATTGGCAGTGACAGTGGGTTTTTGGTTTGGGGGTTTTTTGTTTTTGTTTTGACTGCACTGGGTCTTCACTGCAGAGCTCTGTGCACAGGCTTAGTTGCCCTGAAGCATGAGGAACCTTAGTTCACCAACCAAGGATTGAACCCTTGTCCCCTCCATTGGAAGGCAGATTCTTAACCACTGGACCACCTGGGAAGTCCCAACAATGGATTTTTCCCCCCAGTGATTTAAAAGAACTATAAAGAGAATAACTTTTCACTTTGTAGTCCCCTGGTGTTTAATGTATGACTATGCACCATCCAATATCACTGGTGGTCCCTCCTCTGAGGTTGGGGCCCACACTGTAGGTGACTAATTCCCACAAGAAGTTGGCTAAATACTGCCCTTCTCCATGTATACCCAGCCTGCTGGTAACTAGAGTGGACTAATAACCAAAGGCAAGGTGGTGGTGTTCAGTTGCTCAGTCGTGTTTATTCTTTGTGACCCCATGGACTACATACAACATGCCAGGCTTCCCTGTCCATCACCAACTCCTGCAGCTTGCTCAAACTCATGTCCATTGAATCAGTGATGCCATCCAACCATCTCGTCCTCTGTCGTCCCCTTCTCCTTCTGCCTTTAATCTTTCTCAGCATCAGGGTCTTTTCCAATATATTGGATGTTTGCATCAGGTGGCCAAAATATTGGAGCTTCAGCTTGAGCATCAGTCCTTCCAACGAATGTTCAGTGTTGATTTCCTTTAGGATTAACTGGTTTGATCTCCTTGTTGACCAAGGTACACTCAAGAGTCTTCTCCAGCAGCACAGTTCAAAGGCATCAGTTCTTCGACGCTCAGTCTTTTTTATTGTCCAGCTGTCACATCTGTACATGACTACTGGAAAAATCAGTTTTGATTATACAGACCTTTGTCGGTAAAGAGAGCAAGAGTGGGTCCCAGTTAGCACCAACTCTAGTCAATTCATCTGTGTCAGGACTGAGCCCTGCGGTGGCGACCGCCACTTCTCTTCCCCTGAAACTTTCTCTGGAAATTCCAGGCTCACATCCACGTTCCCAAAGTTCAAGTGACCAGCTGTGCACAGGCTGCCCAGGTCCAACTCCACACAGTCTGAACGTGGACATAGCTCAGGAGCAGCTCCTAGAAGGAAGGACAAATGATGGTTCATTGAAAGCCAATGTCAGCACCTCTGGCCTGGCTCTCCCTCTACTGACACCTTAGCCTGCAGCCCTCAATCCCCGGGGAAGGATCTAAATCTGCTGGGTCAGCCACCAGGGTCAGCCTTCAGAGGCAGGCAGCTGGGGGAAAGAAGCCTAGCCTTTCACTACCTAGAAAGCGGCTGGGTGAGCTTGAACTTTGGAGTCAGACGGATCAGCATTCAACTTGGCCTGTCGCTGAGGACCTGGACACCTTTCTTTGCTTCCCAGGCTGGGTCTTTTCATGTGGGAAAGAGATAAAAATGACAATCTGATAAGGTTGCCCTGCAGAGTGGTGCTTATGGATATTACCTTACAAGTGCTCCATAAATACGCATTCCCTCAGGCAACCTACTCTCTGAGGCTGTAGGGCTAGGGAGGTAGGCAAAAAGCCAGGACAGATCACTCCACACACAACGCGAACCAGCTGTCAGGACTCATGGCGACTCAAACTCTTCCCATCTGTCCCCCGACACTGCCACTCCCTCCCTCACACACTGCCTGCCCTTCTCCTAGACTGTTCCTTTCTTACTGCCTGGCACGGGGAGTTGTTACTTCCTAATTATTTTAGTTACTTCTTGGAAAACTACAACCCTGACCCCTCAGTTCAGTTCAGTTCAGTCGCTCAGTTGTGTCCAACTCTTTGCGACCCCGTGAACCACAGCATGCCAGGCCTGCCTGTCCATCACCAACTCCCGGAGTTCACTCAGACTCACGTCCATCGAGTCGGTGATGCCATCCAGCCATCTCATCCTCGGTCGTCCCCTTCTCCTCCTGCCCCCAATCCCTCCCAGCATCAGAGTCTTTTCCAATGAGTCAACTCTTCACATGAGGTGGCCCTCACCTATATACAAAAACAAAATTAAAAAGCAGTCATTTTATCACTGTATTTAGCTATTTAAAGCACCAATAAAAAAGTGAAAACCTCTCCTGTGGCCTTTTTGATGCCACCTTGAGAGGTCACCACTGATAACATCTTGATTCTTTTAGTCTTTTTTCTTTGCTTATAAAGTCATCATGATTCTTGTTATGCTACTTGCTAGCTGTGTGACTTGGGAAATGACTGAACAACTTGATGCTTCAGTAGAGATATTAACAACCTTTGTTGGCTCAGACAGTAAATAATCCACCTGCAATGCAGGAGACCTGGGTTTGATCCCTGGGTTGGGAAGATCTCCTAGAGGAGGGCATGGCAGCCCACTCCACTATTCTTGCCTGGAGAATCCCCATGGACAGAGGAGCCTGGTGGACTACAGTTCATGGGGTCGCAAAGAGTTGGACGTGACTGAGCAACTAAGCATATACAAATACTTGCAAAATGTTTAGAACATCTCCTGGCACTCAGAGTAAACACATAATAGTTGTGAATAATTATTATTATAGCATCTATGTGCATAATATGTCACATATACCATTTTGTTTACAGAAGCAGGATCAGTATATCATGCCAGAAACAAACAGTCTTTTGCCTCTCAATTCAAATCCACTCTTACTAGCCTGGCTTGATGATTCTGTAGCTACATCTTATAAAATACCTTTGCCAGCCAGCACACTTAGACTTTGTAGGTAGAGGGTGCCGGATGGACAGGGCAAACGAAAGCAGAGAGAGAGAAACCTCTTCCTGGTGGGGCTGCTCCTCTTCCCCTGTCAGGCACAGCTGCTGGAGGCTTGCAGAGGACCTGTGGGACCTGAGAACTGGCTGGGCACCCACTGGGCAGTCCCCTGCTCGTCAGCCCTGCTTGCCAACTGTAGAGAAGCTCTGGCTAGTGACACAAACACCCCCTCCGCCCCTCTATGCCCTCCAGGGAAATTGTCATCTGTGGACACAGCACATCTTCAACCAGTTCTGATTCCCAAACTTGGGGTCATGGAGAGGAGTCTTCCAAATTTCTTCCCTCCTTGGGTATTCACCCTCAGCCCTGGAGACATTTTGAGCAGCTAACCTTTTCAACTAGTTAGTCATTCTTCCTATTACATTTTCCCTTTCAAATTAAATTACAGATGTGGTTTCCATTTCTGACTGGGCTGTAATATATAATGTATATGTTATATGTATATTTGTATGATATATGTACAATATATACGTGTATATGCATGCAAGCTCAGTCATGTCCAACTCTTTGCAACCCCGTGGACTGTAGCCCACCAGGCTCCTCTGTCCATGGGAATCTCCAGGCAAGAATACTGCAGTAGGTTNATTTCTGACTGGGCTGTAATATATAATGTATATGTTATATGTATATTTGTATGATATATGTACAATATATACGTGTATATGCATGCAAGCTCAGTCATGTCCAACTCTTTGCAACCCCGTGGACTGTAGCCCACCAGGCTCCTCTGTCCATGGGAATCTCCAGGCAAGAATACTGCAGTAGGTTGCAATTTCCTCCTCCAGTGGATCTTCCTGACTCAGGGATTAAACCTGCATCCCTGCATTGGCAGGCGAGTTCTTTACCACTGTGCCACCAGGGAAGTCCATATATATTTTTATATATATTAACATATAGTAATATGAAAAGTTATGACCAATCTAGATAGCATATTCAAAAGCAGAGACATTGCTTTGCTAGCAAAGGCCTATCTAGTCAAGCTATGGTTTTTCCAGTGGTCATGTATGGATGAGAGTTGGACTGTGAAGNGTGGGATTCCTCACCCTGGCTGGCGGCAGTTAAATACAATGCTTATATTGCCAAATGGGTCTTTCTTTAAACAGGAAATTCCCTTATTGTTTTTAAAAAAGGGTTCTACTTTCAGAAATTTCATTTCCTCTGAAAGATATAAATATGTCATTTTTACTACATCTTTAAGAGCAAACGTCAGACTTTGGACAAGACTCAGATCCTGCCAGAAAAAAAAGTTAAAAAGAAAAACAACTTATCACATACAACATCTCACCAGAGGTATCGAGTTGAGAGGATGCATTGGAGCAGGTTTGATACAGATTAACCACTGGCCCCAACAATAAACCTGAGAATTTTGAGCCATGGACCCTAATCTTCTACAGTCAGGGACCAATCCTGAGGACCCTGGCCAAGAGAGATGCTGTGTGCAGATTTCAGCCCAATTCAGGCCACATTTGAAGGGAGTCTTCCCATTTATGTGTTTTCAAGTGAAAGAAGCAACCAATTTTCTTCTTTGCTTAAGTTGGTTTGAGGTGGGTATTCTGCATCTGAAACGTTCTGATCCCAACATGGAATTTAATACAAGATTGTAAGTTTTCTGCCCCCAGAGAAGCTGAATGTATCTGTCTTCACATTGGGCTGTCATCTCCCAAGAGCCAATCCTGCTCACAGCCCAAGAGAAGCAGCTCCTGCACAAACACCCTCCTTACACTAAAGCAAGAAATGAATGTGGCATGGACCAAATTTTAGGGGAGGACAGAGAGAGGGGCAGTGAACCACCATCTCATCATCAACCAGTATCCAAAACAAGCCTGTGCAGAGGAGACACAGAATTATAACAGTAGGTGGGTGTATACAAGGGAGACTGAAGCTTAGTCAAAGCCACGGACAGTGGTTCTGAGCTAAAAGGAATCTTAAAATATACCTGGTCCCGTCTTTTATTTCACAGATGCCCAAATAGAGGCCAATCTCTTTTTTCTCAGGGTGCACAATTAAATTCAAGACTACACTCCAAGACTTCAGTAAAAAAAGCTTTTACTATTTAGACTTATCAGAAAGAAAAAAAAAGGACAGACTCTGTGTTAGAAAACAGGGCAAAATTTTATTACTAGAATGAACTGCCACTGATTTCTGTGATGCTTGGGAGGCTGGAAGCGATGACCAAAGGGTCTTTTAAGTCTGAGAACCAATCAAAACTCTCCTCCATCACCATTTTTTCTGTGGTGCAAGGAACACTGCTTTTTTACGTAGTGTGAAAGCAGCCTGAAGCCTCTGGCTTTTAATTTCATTTCTGGAAAACAAAAAAGAAATAAAATTATTCTCTGATAGTAATTTTTGACAATATGAAAATTTTTATGACTTTCTAACAAACATATTCCTAGCAATGTGTATTGAATGCTTACTCTGTGCCAGACATGCATTTTTAAGGAATTACATCATTTAATCCTCAAAAAAAAAAAATCACAAAGCAGGTACAGTTATTATCCTCACTTTACAGATGGGAAAAGTGAGACATAGAGGAGCTGAGGAAAGGGCCTCTGAACCATTAATAAGTGGAATTCTGGCAATCTGACCGTGCGTTCCACTTTTAATTCCTGTGCCATTCTGCCTCCTAGTTTATGTCATTTCATTCAAAACCATTTTATTTTCATTTCTATTTAAGAATCAGAAGAAGACATTTGTCTAAAACCACTTTCTCCCACTAGAATATAAGTGCCAAGAGGGTAGGAGCTTTGATCTATACCTTGCTGTAAGCTCCAACTTCTAAAACTGTGCCTAGTACGAAATATGCATTCAATAGACATGTGCTGAATGAGCAAATAGATTTCAAGCAAATATTATCAGAGTAATGAGTAAACATCATACATGGCCAATTGATTTAAGAATTCCCATGGTCTGGTACAAACAAGCAAGCAAACATAAGCTAGTTACCTCTCTTTTGTATTTATCTAGCTTTTCCATAAGGTTTGGCGCAATTTTTTGGCAGAGATTCTCCAGTAATGCCACATTATCTTCATCTATTTTAGCTTGTTTCTCCAGATATGTCAAGAAACTTCTAGAGGTCTGCAAGAGAATCAATGAAGTCGCTTTTACTTGCCTACTGATTATCCATTGCATTAATAAATAAGGCAGAGTATATATCCAGGAGGACCTAAATAGTATGGGGAAAGAGACAGTATAGAAACTGTAAGTCTCTACACAATCTGTAAATGTGTGTATGCGTGTTAGTCACTCAGTCATGTCCAACTCTTTGGGACCTCGTGGACTGTAACCTTGCAGGCTCCTGCCCATGGCATTTCCCATGCAAGAATACTGGAGTGGGGTGCCATTTTCTCCCTAGGGGATCTTGCCGACCCAGGGATACCACATACCAAATATATACAACTCACTAACTACTCAGAAACAATTTGATGAGTAGATGTTATTATTATGTCCATTTTAAAGATGAAATAACTGAGGCACAGAGAAATTCAGGAACTTGTCCAAGGTCACAGAGCCAGTAAGTGGCAGAGCACTAATTATGCAATGTTTTGTGGCTCTAACAATGAGTAAGACTCAGTCCCCATTCCCGAGGATCCCACAACCCGTCTTTGGGATAAAGACTGAAGAGAGAAACAATGGAAAGTCACAAGAGGCTAAAATTCCTGAGGGCCCTGAAAAGGTGGGGGTGGGGAAGGGACTCAAAGAGTATAGCCAAAACAGAGAATTAAACTGCAGATTAGTTAACCTACAGGTCTGACACCAGGAAACATGTTTAATGGATTATTAAACATGGTCCTTGTTATACCTACCACATGTAAACCAGCTTCCACTCCTCAGTGATTTTTTTTTAAAAGAGAAGTTATTGGGATTTCCCTGGCAGTCCCAGGGAAGAGTGGTTAAGACTTTTCGCCCCCAAGGCCGGGGGCAAAGATTTGATTCTTGGTCAAGGGAACTAAGATCCCACATGCCACACAGCACAGCCAAAAAGTTTTTTTATAATAGAAGAAATTATTTGTCAATAATACCAGTTAGTCTGGAAAGAATGTGATATGGGAGGGCTACACTCAGGCTTTTCGCATGGGTGATGTGCTCATTTCTGAGCTGGACAGGGGATCTATGGCTGCTCACTTGCTTCTATATTTTATAACTTCCATACATTTTACACATCTTTTTTGGTGTTATCAAATATTATATAACTTAAAACCTAATGAAAATAACAGTTTAATAACAAAATTAATGTTATAGGGTAAAATTTGAAAATTGGCCCCTTCCCAAATCAAATAACTGCCTTGTCACAAGCTGTTAGAAACTCAAAAAATAAAAAGTTCTGTGGCCTGGAAGAGACATATACAGCTACTTTCCAGCCCTTAATTGTGATCAACCTAACAAGAATATCAACGGACAGCATCATGTTAATATTTTAAAAATTACTCTTGGTTCCAAGCTCCTGTACAACCCTGTAGAAAGCACAAACATTCGTCTCATTTGATTTTCACAAAACTCTTCATGGAAGACACTGCAGAGTCCACTGAAGAGGATAGTCTCCCTAAAAAACCTCAACAAATGGAAGTGATGAACAACTGAATCCCACTCTGCCATTAGCTACCACCTCCTCATTCCTTTGCACAGTTCTGTATCATAAGACACAATGAATGCCCATAGCAGTCAGTCATTTACTGTATGGTTACTATCTGCAAAGGGCTTCGCTGATGGCTTAATGCTAAAGAATCTGCCTGCAACGTAGGAGATGATGTTCGATCCCTGATTTGGGAAGATCCCCTGGAGGAGGGCATGACAACACACTCTAGTTTTCTTCCCTGGAGAATCCCATGGACAGAGGAGCCTGGCAGGCTACAGTTCAAAGACTGGCAAAGAGTTGGACATGACTGAAGGGACTTAGCATGCACACACTATGTGCAAAATATAGGCCCCAGCTAATAGTTTATGTACGTTATTACATCTAATCCTCTTCACAGTCCTAGAAGGAAGTAGTATAATTGTCTACAATAGGCTGTATTAGAAAATAGAGACTCAGAAACGTTCAGTCACTTGCCCCACATTCAGGAGTTAGTCTGGAACTAGACTCCAGGCACATCACAATCCATGTTTCTAACCCTTGTTTGATACTGTCTCCCTTTCCAACATCTTCCCAAGCACTGATTAAGGCGATGTTCCCAAAGATCCCATCGGGTATGGCTCACTCACCATCTGGACATTTGGAACTGACTCCTTCAGAAGGAAGGTCATGCTCTTTAGGTTCTCTGAGCTGATGCCTTCTGACAATTCGTAGAGCAGGTTTCTAAGACAGAGACCAAAGAGACAAGTTAAAGCCTCACACTTGCAGAGGACAGGCAGAAAGTGGAGAGCTTTTATCAAACGTTATCTCTCATTTGAATAATCACAGCCCTGTGAGTAGACAACTATTAATCTCATTTCATAGATTTAAAACCAAAAACTTTTAGTATTTCAGTTTGACCTATTCGACTATGAGTCTTATTAATAACGGTGAGCCTTGTTGATTCCAGGTCTTCTGATTCCAGGTCCAGTGCTGTCTCACATCCCACTAAGAAGGCGTAAAACACCACTGTGGCATGCCCACCCTTCTCCAGACTCCATTCCAGAAGTAAGGCTCTCTTTATAGGCCCTCATCAGGGAGCACCCAATGCCAACGAATATGAAGTTCACTTATAGAAAAGAAACTAGCCCAGCCTCTGGAAAGCCATACACTCAACGATTGGAAAAACTGAATTTAGGAACTTCCCTGGCAGTCCAGTGTTGGACATAGGTATAATCCCTGGTGGAGGGACTAAGAGCCTACATACTGGGCCGTGTGGCCAAAAAGAAAAAAAAACTGAGTACTTCACTCACACATTAACAGCTCTTTATGCCCAAGACCATTCCTCAGCTCTTTAACCAACAGAATGGAGATAAAAATTTCCAGAATTCTCTCACTGACCCAAGGGTCACTCAGGTTCTAGGAGTCAGTTCAAGCGTTAGGACCTGAAGCATTCTAATCGTCCAAGCTATAAAATAATATCACAAAGCCTCCTCTTCCTTGTGAGGTTGTTTGATGTAGATACTATGGCAGTGGACAGTTTATTACAGTGTTGCCTCAGGTCTGTTGCCTTTATTTTACCTCTTTGGGGCAAAATGCCTATATTTTACCTGTCCAGGTTTCACCCCCAAATTGGGCAAATTGGACACGGCATAAATGACGTCCCTCCCTACCCTAGAGACACATCTCCTTTTTCGTTTTGTCAGTTTGGCTCCAAGTGTGCTTCCCTGGTAGCTCAGCTGGTAAAGAATCTGCCTGCAGTACAGGAGATCTGGGTTCAGTCCCTGAGTTGGGAAGATCCTCTGGAAGAGGGCATGGCAACCTGCTCTTGTATTCTTGCATGGGTAATCCCCATGGACAAAAGAGCCTGACAGGCTACAGTCCATGGGGTCAAAAAGAGTCAGACATGACTGAGCGACTAAGTACATGCATTCCTGTCTTTTCAAATGGCAGACACACCAGTGACTCACAGGGTGGAGGAGGCTGAGAGCACAGAGGTTGACAAAGAGGAAGGCTGGTTGACAAAGAGGTGGGGCCTGCTGCATGGAGCTGGGCTTCCTTCCTCAGTGAGAAGCAAAACAAAAGGAGGCCCCTCTCAGGCCCAGGGCTGGGTTTCAAAGCTTTGTTGACCTCCCAGCCTCCCTTCTCATTAGCACCTGAAGCTGAGAAATCTCCTGGTTTAGAATCACCATACCATCCAAGGAGGTAGATAAGGGGGAAAAAAAGCTTAAAATTGAATTCATTTTTTTTTATTATTAATTTTTATTTTTTTAGTTTGTTTTGCTTTACAATACTGTACTCATTTTGCCATACATTGACGTAAATCAGCCATAAGTGTACCTGAGTTCCCAATCCGGACCCCCTCCCTTCCCCCTCCCTCCCCACACCATCCCTCCAGATCATCCCCACTCATCAGTCCCAAGCCTTCTGCATTTTTAAACTTAAGATTAAAGCTCTTAACCCCAGCCTTTCAAAGCCCAATGGCCCTGCCATGTTGAGCTTGATCACCTGAAGTGGGAGACCCTGCGGCGGGTTTACAACCAATATTCCACCTGCTCCTTGGTGTAGTCAAGGTGTTGCAGCAGGATCTTCTGCTCCATGATGTAGAGGAGCTCTGCTAAGAAGAAGGGGTCTTCCTCACTCAGCAGCTCCTGTTGCAGCAGGTACTCAAAAATATCCAAGGCTCTGCTGCACTTTTCCAGTTTTCTGAGGGTGATGTAGTCTTGGCAGAGAAACTTCAAGGACTCCACGTCTCGATCCCCCAGGGACAAGTCAATAATCAGAAGCCTCTCTCGAAAGTTCACTGGCTGATTATCATCTAAAGTGGAATTCAAACTTTGGCTTGGCGATGCCATGACCTGCCTGAAAGATATAAGGAGGTGGGGGTCACAGGTTAGAGAATGAGGACAACACAGCACCCCAACTTCTCAGGCCCTCCCTCAGTTTTAACCTTCTCTGTTCCAGGCCTTAGGCTTCTCTAAGTGCTGAAAGATGAAACTCACTGGGAGGTCACTTCAAAAACCTATAGCCTAGAAAACTTGATTCAAATACTGTTAACCCTTTTAGGAGGTCTGGAGAGAGCTTTCATTGGAACTCAGTTGACCCTGAGTTCTCCCAAATCAAAATGTCCCCACTGGGAGAGTTAGGTCTGTTTGGTGGGAATTATTAGGGCTTCAAGCCCAGGAGACAGCATCTCAGGTGACCCTGAGAGAACTGTTTGAGGAGGTAGGTGGGGTTGGTGGTGGGGGTAGTGTTGAGTGGGAAAGGAGCCAGGTTATGTATTACTATATATATATATATTACATACATATAGGCTATATATATTATATATTACATAATATTCTATTATATAATAGAAGTTTGCAGCAAGGGACAGGTAATCTGAATATTAAAAGATTATTATTAATTAAGGAAAACCAGTTTTTTTCATTAAGGGATTTAGTGCCCTTCTATGTATAGGAATATGCAAGCATCTGGGTTCACTGAATTCATTCCTTTCGTATGTATCTCAGCTATCTAGGGCCAAATCCTGCTTCTTAATTGNAGAAGTTTGCAGCAAGGGACAGGTAATCTGAATATTAAAAGATTATTATTAATTAAGGAAAACCAGTTTTTTTCATTAAGGGATTTAGTGCCCTTCTATGTATAGGAATATGCAAGCATCTGGGTTCACTGAATTCATTCCTTTCGTATGTATCTCAGCTATCTAGGGCCAAATCCTGCTTCTTAATTGTTCACATCCTTAATTCTTCATTCACCATAAGGGGTGGCAAACTTTCTCCCACACATTCCCCGACACACACCCACACATCCAGCTCCTCAGCGCTTACTGGGGAAGTGGCTNGCTATTAACTCAGCTTGTCGAGCAGAAGAGACATTAGGCAAATGACCATTTTCAAAGATAGACACTGGGGAAACAACAGCACAGCCAGCCTGGTATTTTCCATGAGGTCCTTATAAATATAAACTGTCAGTGAATAATATAAAATCAGGATTATCCATTGGACTCTCTTGAAAGTCAATCCTAGGGGATAAAAGATTGTCAATAAAGGCAATACAATCATGCTTTGCATCATCCAATTTTTCTGGGAGCAAGGTAGCTGCATTGTTTGTTACACCTGCGGAGAGTTATATTTGGTGAGAGCAGGACAATCTCATGAGAGATTAATCGACTTGCTGAATAATGCTGTGTGTGATGAGAGTTTAGTCAGGCTTCCACAGAGGGTGGAACAAAGACACGGAGATGGTGATTCTTAACTATCTCCTCTGTGGTTCAACACATCAGAGCTGTTGCAGGGACAGCTCAGAGATAAGGAGAAAGGCCCTTGGCTGCTGCATCCAGCTGTGGGCTGTGTATCCTATTTGTCGATAGTGGCTACTGTGCTGTTGGGTTAATACTTCTAGTGCAGTTCCCTTGTTTTCATGGACAAGGAGAAAAAAGGGTAAATCATAATTTGGATGCCCTAAGGCTGGGGCCTTTGCCAAGAAGCCCTTTAGGGTCTCCATGGCTTTAGAGTGTTCTGTTCCAGTAAACAGGTTCGGTTTGATCTTGTTTAAGTAAATCCTATAATGGCTGAGCTATTAAATTTGGAACCCAAGTCCCGCAGTAGCCTGCAAGACCTAGAAATCCTCTTTAGTTGTCTTTTTGTTCTCAGAGCAGGGAAGGCCAAAATGCCCGTTACTCTGTCTAGATCAATTAAAAGCCCATCTTTAGATATCACATGCCCTAGGTACATTACATTAGCTTTACAAAACTATAATTTCTCTATAGACACTTTATATCCTTTTGAAGCTACCTTCTAGAGCAAGTACAGGCTGTCTTACTGGTTATTAAGGAACTTAAACACAACAGAGAGCCATCTGCATATTGTATTAAGACTGATTTACGAGGAAAAACTAGATCTTCTAAATCTGCTTCTAATATCTGAGAAAAGTAAGTGGGGCTGTCAGTGTAGCCCTGTGACACCACAGTCCATGTATGTTGCCGTTCATTCTAAGTGAAGGCAAAAAGATGTTGATTATCAGGATGTACAGGGCTACTAAAGACTGTACTGCAGAGATCTGTCACTGAAAAGAAGTCACTGTTTTTAGGGATACAGGAGCGTAAGGTGTGGGGGTTAGGTACCAACCACAGAGTGGCAAGGAATAACAAGAGCACTGACAGATCTTAGATCTTGTACAAATCCCCAACCCTTGCCATTAGGTTTTTCAACTGGCAGAATGGGAGTGTTACAAGGACAAGTGCAAGGCACAATAAGCCCTTTATTAATGTAAGCTGATATCAAGGGTTTCATTCCCTCTATAACTTTTTGCTTCAATGGATATTAGCGAATACTGGGTAGAGGTTTATTTTGGTCCATGGTAGTTTTAACAGGTGATGTAGAATGTATTCTCCCTATGTTGGTGGAATTACATGCTCATAATTCTTTAGGTACCAAGCCTAGCAATTTTTCTTTTTCTGCATCACCTTTATCATGCCATGAACATTAAGTGATGAGAGAAATCTGATTGATCTTTTAGGTCTAAAAACATTTCTCCCTTAGCAGTAAAAAAAATCTGGGCTTGATAAGTGTCTAATACACTATTAGGTGAATAGGGGCAATTTCTACTGGGGAAAAAAAAAAGTGTTTTCTATATAAGTTCTCGTAAGTAAAATTCTAAAGGCAGTGATTTAAAAGCCTTGCTGGAGGCATTGGAAACCCCCACCATTTTCACTGAAGTATTACTCCAAGGAAGGGAGCCTTTGATTTTGGTACGGCTTCCCTGGTGACTCAGACAGTAAGGAATTCACCTGCGATGCAGGAGACCTAGGTTTGATCCCTGGGTTGGGAAGATTAACCTGGAGGAAAGCATGGCAACCCACTCCAGTATTCTTGCCTAGAGAAATCCCATGGACAGAGGATCCTGACTGGCTACAGTCCTTGGGGTTGCAAAGAGTTGGACACCACTGAGCAACGAGGCACACACAAAACTGAAGAGATGGCTCCGGAATCTATTAGGGCTTTAATCGATTTTCCTTGAATATTCATTTCCACCTCCCCAAGGGTATTAGAAAGGAGGAGGGGAAAGACTCCCCTTGTCCTCCTCTCAGAGTAGCCCAATTTAGTCTGTCCTCAAATTTTCTTTTAAATTTTCTACAGTCCCTTTTTAGGTGACCAAACCAGTTGCCGTAAAAGCTTTCATTGTCAGTTGTGGATCAAACAGAGATTTGTTAACCACCAACTGTCCTGGTTTACTTAATTGGCACAATTGAAGTTTCATAATTTTTATAAAAGTGTCTTTTTCAATCTTTAATGGTTTTGAAAAGTTTGTCTGCCAGAGTGGCAAGGGTGTTTGTCTATAATGCAGACCAACCTAAATCATGTCTCAATTCAAGTAGCCACTTCCTCATCCAAACCTTCTAGAAAGGCAGAGTGGAATAAAGGATCATTTTGGTGGTTAGAGAATGATTCAANGTTTTGAAAAGTTTGTCTGCCAGAGTGGCAAGGGTGTTTGTCTATAATGCAGACCAACCTAAATCATGTCTCAATTCAAGTAGCCACTTCCTCATCCAAACCTTCTAGAAAGGCAGAGTGGAATAAAGGATCATTTTGGTGGTTAGAGAATGATTCAAGTGTCATGCCTGAATATTGTTTAAAAGTTTTCTCAAACCTCTCTTAGCAATCTGGAATTAATTCATCTGGTCTTTGTTTACATTGTTGAATCTTTGATCAAGTCACTGCTTGTGGGAAAAGATCTGGAATACGCTTGAGTTATGAATGAACTAATTCCTTTTGCAGTTATCTCAATCCTATGAGGTATGTAAATCAAAATCTAAACAGTCTTCCACCCTGTTCTCTCTATCCATTCCTTTGCTTTACTTTCAGAAACCAATAGATGTATTAACTGATCCAGGTCTAAATACACCAGCTTATAAGTCTGAATGGTTAGCTCAAGTTTCTTAGCAAATCCTGCTGGATCTTGACTAGGTTTAGAAAATTCCTTAGCTAGAGCTCTAAGTTTTGTTTGGGTGCAAGGTGTACAAGTAAACACTGAGGATGGCTCGCCCCTTCCAGTAATAGGTTTCTCTCTGAAGGAGCTATGATTATTTCTGATTTTCTGCCTTCCTTTACTGGGGAAGGGGAAATGACAGGAGGTGGAGTTAACAGGGGAGAGAGAGAGAGACGAAGCTTCTGGGTTAGGCAGTTCAGATAAAGGAGGAGCAGAGTTTCACTTTGCTCACAAAACTCAGCATAATCATAATTTTCCAGTAGTCATGGACAGATGTGAGGGTTGGACCACAAAGAAGGCAGAGCACCAAAGAATTGATGCTTTTGAGTTGTGGAGCTGGAGAAGACTCTTTAGAGTCTCTGGACAGCAAGATCAAACCAGTCAATCCTAAAGGAAATCGACCCTGAATATTCATGGGAAGGACTGATGCTAAAGCTGAAGCTCCAATACTTTGGCCACTTGATGAGAAGGGCCAACTCACTGGAAAAGACCCTGATGCTGGGAAAGATTGAGGACAGGAGAAGAGAAGGGGTGACAGAGAATGAGATGGTTGGATGGCATCACCGACTCAAAGGACATGAGTTTGAGCAAACACTGGGAGATAGTGAAGGACAGGGGAGACTGGCATGGCGCAGTTCATGGGGTCTCAAAGAGTCAGACAAAATTTAGTGACTGAACAACAACAACAGCCAAAGGGGGAACAGAGCGAGAGATAGTATTAACCCTAGAAACTTTTTAAAATTCTGATATAGTTTCAAACAACCTTTCTTTGGTTTCCTCCAAAGAAGTTACTGTATCATTTCCTTTTTTAGAAGCTTCTAAATACCAATCAAAATAAGCATTCCATTCAGTCTATTTGATCTTATGGCCGGCTTTTTCTGACTGTGTATGCAAAAAATCAGTTTTGGAATGTGAAAATAACCTTAATTTGGCCATTTTAAGTTGAGGTCTCCTTTAGTATAATTTCCCCAGCCAATTAGATACTTGCAAGTATAATCTCCATATGTATTGTACAGGAACCTGGCTGGGGTATTAGTTGGAGGCTGGTGATCTTTCATTCTTTTTTCTTTTGTTTTGAAAATCTTGTTTCCCATTCTGAAATCAGTTTGTTGACATAAAATTGCTATTGTTGGGGCCAGTTGCTGTTGTGGTGGGCCCAGTGTGCCGCTTAACGGCTTGCTCCTCTGGTTTAGCCCCAGAGTTTTTCTGTCACCTCTCTCATGCCTCGGGTATCCCAGTGGAGTATAAGACTTCCGTGGGTTCTCAGATCTCGGATTATTCGCGTCCCTGGTTGGGCAGATTGTTCATTACATGAGTGGATTTCCCTATAGGGCCAACTTGCCTCTACCACTCCTGCAAGTTTCTCAGTTGCGTGAGAGAGTCCAACCAGGAAGAGAGAGTCCCTTCTTTGGAGCTCAAAAGCTGTCATAAATTTTGGTTTTATTCTGACAAACTCTAGTAAGGTAGCCATTTCAAGGAAAAATGACAGGCCAGTCTTCCTCCCAATACTCCAGTCGTACCTTATTCAGTGTTTAACTGAGCTGTCTTCCCAGTCTCTAAACTGAGATTATCCACCATTCAGTATCCAAGCTGAGTCTTCCCAGTGCCTTAACACTGAGGGTTCCCTGCTCGAGCAAAATCTTCCTAGACCTCTGACTGAGGGTATTCCCACTCAGTGTTAAAACTGAGTGACTCAGGTACCTCTTCTTGAAACTAAGTTTCAAGGTAACATTTTCCCCCACTGAAAACAACTTAGGATCAGAGACCAAAGATGGGAGATCCTAGAACCAGGAGAGACACAGAATTGCCTGGACTCCTGAGGAGGCTGGTGGGCACAAGGTTCCCAGTCCTCATAGAGTTCAGACAAAGGAGAGGAATCTGCTCTGGTCTCTTCATCAGTCAGCCAAAACTGTCAACTGAAAAAAAACATACGCATGACCTAAAAGTTGAGAGTTAGGTTTATTTGGTGGGAATTACTAGGATTTCAAGCCTGGGAGACAGCATCTCAGGTGACCATGTGAGAACTTCCGAGGAGGCAGAGGAGGGTGATGGGAAAGAGGGAAAGCGAGGCTCTACAGAGAGGTTTGCAGCAAGGGACAGGTAATCTGAATAAGAAAAGTTTACTGTTTAGTAAGGAAAACCAGTTATCTCATATTGATGGATTGAGCACTTTTCTACGTATGGGAAATGCATGTATCAAGAAATGACAAATTATGGAAGTCAGTATTTCCACCTGGCTAGTCCATCAACTGTGGTATTTTCTACAGTAAATGTCATTCCAATCAGAGGAACGGTGAACTAACAAAACTTTCCATGTAATTATTCATTCTTTAAGAACTTGAGGTATATATTCATTATGCAACAGTATTTCAAAATAGGAAATGGCTTTCTAAAGGAAGAACATAGAAAAAAAATCAATAACAAAGAGTAGCATAATTACCGGAGAAGGCAAGGACAACCCACTCCAGTACTCTTGCTTGGAAAATCCCATGTACAGAGGTGGGGG
>SJYA01000383.1:231231-280591 GCA_006410615.1 Neotragus moschatus
TGATGCTGGGAAAAATTGAGGACAGGAGGAGAAGGGGACTACAGAGGATGAGATGGTTGGATAAGATCACTGGCTTGATGGACATGAGTTTAAATAAACTCCAAGAGTTGGTGATGAACAGGGAAGCCTGGCATGCTGCAGTCCATGGGGTTGCAAAGAGGTGGACATGACTGAGTAACTGAACTGAATTAAACTGAACTATGGCATATGGGATTGTGGTTCACAGTCCAGTGATCAATCCTGAGCTCCTGTGGTAGGAATACCAAGTTCAAACTGTTGGACTAACAAAGAACATCAGACCCCAGGGAATGATAACTAGAGTGAGTTATCCAAGAGGTCCACATCTCAACACCAAGGCCTAGCTCTACCCAACTGCCTACAAACTCCAGTGCTGGAAACCTTAAGCCAACAATTAATAAGATAGGAACACAGTCCCACTCATTAAAAAAAAATGAGATGACAAAAAAATATACTACAGATGAAGGAGCAAGGTAAATACCTACAAGGCCAAATAAATGAAGAGGAAATAGGCAACCCATCTGAAAAAGAATTTAGAGTAATAATAATAAAGAAGTTCCAAAATCTTGAAAGTAGAATGGATTTTATTCTATTTAATGTATTATTGGGCTTCCCTGGTAGCTCAGATGGTAAAGAATCTGCCTGCAATGCAGGAGGCCTGGGTTCAATCCCTGAGTCAGAAAGATCCNGAAAAAGAATTTAGAGTAATGATAATAAAGAAGTTCCAAAATCTTGAAAGTAGAATGGATTTTATTCTATTTAATGTATTATTGGGCTTCCCTGGTAGCTCAGATGGTAAAGAATCTGCCTGCAATGCAGGAGGCCTGGGTTCAATCCCTGAGTCAGAAAGATCCCCTGTAGAAGGAAATGGCAACTCACTCCAGTATTCTTGACTGGAGAATTCCATGGACAGAGGAACTTGGCAGGCTACACTCCATGAGGTTGCAAAGAGTCAGACATGACTGAACTACTAACACATAATGTATTAAATGTGTTCTATTTAATGTATTTACTCTATTTAAATGTATTAAATGTATTTAACAAGGACCAAGAAGACATAAAGAATAAACAAACAGTGATAAACAACACAATTACTGAAATTAAAAATACTCTAGAAGGAATCAGTAACAGAATAACTGAGGAAGAAAAATGAATAAGTGAGCTGGAAGATAGAATGGTGGAAATAACTGTCAAGGGGTAGAATAAAGAAAAAAGAATGAAAAGAATTGAGGACAGTCTCAGAGACCTCTGGGACAAGATTTAATGCACCAACATTCAAATTATAGGGGTCCCAGAAGACGGAGAAGGCAATGGCAACCCACTCCAGTACTCTTGCCTGGAAAATCCCATGGACAGAGGAGCCTGGTAGGCTGCAGTCCACAGGGTTGCTAAGAGTTGGGCACGACTGAGCGAGTTCACTTTCACTTTTTACTTTCTTGCATTGGAGAAGGAAATGGCAACCCACTCCAGTATTCTTGCCTGGAGAATCCCAGGGACAGAGGCTGCCATCTATGGGGTTGCACAGAGTCGGACACGACTGAAGCGACTTAGCAGCAGCAGAAGAAGAGAAAGAGAAACAGTATGAGAAAATATTTGAAGAGAGTATAGTTGAAAATTTCCTTAACATGGGAAAGGAAATAGTCACCCAAGGACAGGAAACACAGAGAGTCCCATACAGGATATTAATCATACTAACAAAAACTAAATACAAAGAAAAAAATATTAAAAGCATCAAGGGGAAAGTAAAAAAGTAAAAAATAACATAAAAGGAATTCCCATAAGGCTATCAGCTGATTTTTCAGCAGAAACTCTACATCCAGAAGGGAGTGGTAGGATATATTTAAAATGATGAAAGGGGAAAAACCTACAACCAAGATTACTCTATCCTGCAATGATCTCATTTAGAATTGATGGAGAAATCATAAGCTTTACAGACAAGCAAAGGCCAAGAGAATCCAACACCACAATATCAGCTTCACAACAAATGCTAAAGGAACTTCTTTAGGCAGGAAACATAAGAGGAGGAAAAAACCCACAAAAACAAACCTAAAACAATTAAGAAAATGGAACATATATATCAATAGCTATGTTAAATGTAAATGGATTAAACACCCCAAAGATACACACTGGATGAATAGATAACAAAATAAGACTGTGTATATGCTGCCCACAAGAGACCCACTTCAGACCTAGGGACACATAGAGACTGAAAATAAGGGGATGGAAAGATATTCCATGTAAATGGAAATGAAAAGAAAGCTGGAGTAGCAATACTTATATCAGGCAAAATAGACTTTAAAATAACTGCTGCAAAAGATATGGAAGGACACTACATAATGATCAAAGGATCAATCCCAAAAGATATAACAATTATAAACATGTATGCACCCAACATGGAAACATCTCAATACTTAAGGCAAATGCACAACTATAGAAGGGGAAAGTGATAGTAACACAATAATAGTAGATTTTAAGACTACATTTATTCTGATGGACAGACCATCTAGAGAGAAAATTAATAAGGAAACACAAATCTTAAATGACTCATTAAATAACATATATAGATCTAATTGATATCCACAGGAAATTCTATCCAAAGGCAGCATAATACACTTTTCTCAAATACACATGGAACATTCTCCAGGGTAGATCACATCTTGGGTCACAAATCAAGCCTTGGTACATTTAAGAAAATTGAAATCATATCAAGCATCTTTTCTGACCACAATGCTATGAAAGTAGAAACTGTAAAAATTACAAAAACATGAATGTTAAGCCATATGCTTCTAAACAACCAAAGTCACTGAAGAAATCTAAGAGGAAGTAAAAAAAAAAAAACCTCTTGAATCAAATGACATGAAAACACAATGACCCAAAGCCTATGGAATGCAGCAAAAGTAGTTTTGAGAGGGACATTTATAGCAATACAATCTTACTTCAAGAAATGAGAAAAACATCAAATAAACAACTTAACCTTACACCTAAAGCAAGAACAACAACATAAAACCTCCACCTAGTTAGCAGAAGAAAAGAAATCATAAAAGATCAGAGCAGAAATAAATAAAAAAGAAATGAAGCAAACAATAGCAAAGATCAAAAACTAAAAGCTAGTTCTTTGAGAAGATAAAATTGACAAACTTTTAGAAAGACTCATCAAGAAAGAAAGGGAGAAGGCTCAAATCCATCAAAACAAAGGATCATGAGAGACTACGAAGAGCAAATCAGTTCAGTTCAGTTCAGTCACTCAGTTGTGTCTGACTCTGCGACCCCATGGACCACAGCATGCCGTGTCCATCACCANCAAACTTTTAGAAAGACTCATCAAGAAAGAAAGGGAGAAGGCTCAAATCCATCAAAACAAAGGATCATGAGAGACTACGAAGAGCAAATCAGTTCAGTTCAGTTCAGTCACTCAGTTGTGTCTGACTCTGCGACCCCATGGACCACAGCATGCCGTGTCCATCACCAACTCCGGAGTTTACTCAAACTCATGTCTATTGAGTCAGTGATGCCATCCAACCATCTCATCCTCTGTCGTCCCCTTCTCCTCCCATCTTCAATTTTTCCCAGTATCAGAGTCTTTTCAAATGAGTCAGATCTTCGCATCAGGTGGCCAAAGTACTGGAATTTCAGCTTCAGCATCAGTCCTTCCAATGAATATTCAGGACTGATTTCCTTTAGGATGGACTGGTTGGATCTCCTTGCAGTATATGCCAGTAAAATGGACAACTTGGAAGAAGTGAACAAATTCTTAGAAAAGTAAAACCTTCCAAGACTGAACCAAGAAGAAATAGAAATTATGAACAAACCAATCACAAACACTGAAATTGAAACTGTGATAAAAAAAATCTTCCAACAAACAAGAGCCCAGGGCCAGATGGCTTCACAGGTGAATTCTATCATATGTTTAGCAAAGAACTGACACCTATCCTTCTCAAACTCTTCCAAAAACATTGTAGAGAGAGGAACACTCCTGAACTCATTCTACGAAGCCACCATCACCCTGATATAGAAGCCAGACAAAGACATCACACACACAAAAAAGGAATTTACAGGCCAATGTCACTGATAAACATAGATGCAAAAATCCTCAACAAAATACTAGCAGACTCCAGCAACACATTAAGAGGATCATACACCATGATCAAGTGGGGTTTATCCCAGGGATGCAAGAATTCTTCAATATATGCAAATCAATCAATGTGACAAACCAAATTAACAAACTGGAAGATAAAAACCATATGATAATCTCGATAGATGCATAAAAATCTCTTGATAAATTTCAACACCCATTTATGATTAAAAACTCTCAAGAAAATGGGCATAGAAGGAACTGACCTCAACATAAAAAGGCCATGTAAGCCAAACCCACAGCAAACATTATCCTCAATCGTGAAAAACTTAAAGTATTTCCTCTAAAATCAGGAAGAAGACAAGGATACCCACTCTCGCCACTAGTCCTAGCCATGGCAATCAGAGAAGAAAAAAAGAAAAAAATACAGATTAGAAAAGAAGAAGTAAAACTCTCAGTGTTCGCAGAAGACGTGATATCATAGATAGAAAAACCTAAAGATACCACCAGAAAATTACTAGAGCTAATCAATGAATTTAGTGAATTCCCAGGATACAAAATTAATGCACAGAAATCCCTCACAATGGGGGGGGTGGTTCAAGATTGGGAACTCATGTACACCTGAGATGAAAAATAAAAATATAAATAAATAAATAAATAAAAGAAATCCCTCACATTCCATACACTAACAGTGAAAACTCAGAAAGAAAAATTAAGGAAATAATCCCATTCACCACTGCAACAGAAAGGATAAAATACCTAGGAACAAACCTACCTAATGAAAGAACTGTATGCAGAAAACTATAAGACACTGATGAAAGAAATGAGAAATGACACAAACAGATGGAGTGATGTATCATGTCCTTGGATTGGAAGAATCAATGTTGTGAAAATGACTATACTACCCAAAGCAATCTACAGATTCAGTGCAATCTCTATCAAATTACCAATGGCATATTTCACAGAATTAGAATAAAAAATTTTACGGTTTGTATGGAAACACAAAAGACCTCCAATAGCTAAAGCAATCTTGAGAAACAATGGAGCTGGAGGAATCAACCTTTCTGACTTCAGACTATACTACAACACTACAGCAACCAAAACAGTATGGTACTGGCACAGAAACAGAAATATAGATCAATGGAACAAGACAGAAAGCCCAGAGATAAACCCATGCACCTATGGGCACTTTATCTTTGACAAAGGAGGCAAAAATACATAATGGAGAAAAGACAGCCTCTTCAATAAGTGGTGATGGGAAAACTAGACTTTATTTTTCTGGGCTCCAAAATCACTGCAGATGGTGACTGCAGCCATGAAATTAAAAGACCTTACTCCTTGGAAGAAAAGTTATGACCAACCTAGATAGCATATTAAAAACCAGAGACATCACTTTGTCAACAAAGGTCTGTCTAGTCAAGGCTATGGTTTTTCCACTGGTCATGTATGGATGTGAGAGTTGGACTGTAAAGAAAGTTGAGCGCTGAAGAATTGATGCTTTTGAGTTGTGCTATTGGAGAAGACTCTTGAGAGTCCCTTGGACTGCAAGGAGATCCAACCAGTCCATCCTAAATGAAATCAATCCTGGGTGTTCATTGGAAGGAATGATGTTGAAGCTCAAACTGCAATACTTTGGCCACTTGATGTGAAGAGCTGACTCATTTGAAAAGACCCTGATGCTGTGAAAGATTGAGGGCAGGAGGAGAAGGGGACGACAGAGGATGAGATGGTTGGATGGCATCACCGACTCAATGGACATGGGTTTGGGTGGACTTGGGGAGTTGGTGATGGACAGGGAGGCCTGGCGTGCTGCAGTTCATGGGGTCGCAGAGTCAGACACAACTGAGCAACTGAACTGAATTGATGCATAAACTTCCTAACACTATATACAAAAGTAAACTCAAAATGGATTAAAGACCTAAATGTAAGGCCAGAAACTATAAAATGCTTAGAAGAGAACATAGGCAGAACACTTTTTAACATAAATTGCAGCAAGATCTTTGACTCCTCTCCTAGCAAACTAGAAATAGAAACAAAAACAAACAAGTGGGAGCTAATTAAACTTAAGGGCTTTTACACAGCAAAGGAAACAATAAACAATGAAAAGACAACACTCAGAATGGGAGAAAATAATTGCAAATGAAGAAATTGACAAAGGATTAATCTCCAAAATATAGAAGGAATTCAATATTAGAAATACAAACAACCTGATTAAAAAATAGGCAGAAGACCTAAACAGACATTTCTCCAAAGAAGACTTACTGATGGCCGACACATGAAAAGAGGATCAAATTCCTCCTTATTAAAGAAATGCAAATCAAAACTACAATGAGGTATCACCTCACATTGATCAGAATGGCCATCACCAAAAATCTACAAGCAACAAATGCTGGAGAGGATATGGAGAAAAGGGATAATTCTTGCACTTTTGGTGGGAATGTAAATTGATACAGCCACTATGGAGAACAGTGTGGAGAGTCCTTTAAAAACTAGGAATGAAACTACCATATGACTCAGCAATCCCACTACTTGGCATATACCCTGAGAAAACCATAATTCTAAAAGACACATGTACCCCAGTGTTTATTGCAGCACTATTTACAATAGCCCAGACATGGAAGCAACCTAGACATCCATTGACAGATGAATAGATAAAATTGTAGTACATATATACAATAGAATATTATTCATCCATAAAGAGGAACAAATATGAGTCAGTTGAACTGAGGTGAATGAACTTAGAGCCTGTTATACAGAGTGAAGTAAGTCAGAAAGAGAAAAACAAATATCATATATGAACATATATATATGGAATCTAGAAAGATGGTACTGATGAACCCATCTGAAGGGCAGCAATGGAGGCAGACATAGAGAACCAACTTGTGGACCCAAGAGGGGAAGGAGAGGGTGGGATGAGTTGAGTGAATAGCATTGAAATATATGTATGTGTGTATACACACACACACACACACACACACACACACACACAGGCTTCCCTGGTGGCTCAGACAGTAAAGAATCCATATTATATGTATATATGTTATACATATACATATATATATATATTACCATGTGTAAAATAGATAGCAAGTGGGAAGTTCCTGTATAACACAGGGAGCTCAGCCTGGTGTTCTATGACCACCTAGACAGGTGGGATGGGAGGGTGTGAGGGAGACTCAAGAAGGAGAGGTTATATGTATGCTTATGACTGATTCGCATCATCATATGGCAGAAATCAACGTAACACTGCAAAGCAATTATCTTCCAATTAAAAATAAAAATAATGGACAAAAGATTTTGATATATATCTCAACAAAGAAAATATATGGAGAATTTCCTGTTAGTCTAGTAGTTAGGACTCCACACTTTCACTGGGCCAAAGGACCAGGTTCAATTTTTGGTTGGAAGAAGATATACGGATGTCAAATAAGGATTAAAAAAGTACTCATCATCTTGTCGTTAAATGATTGCAAATTAAAAGAACGATATGAGTATAACATGTAAATCAACTATACTTCAATTAAAAATATGTGTATATACACATAATATCATTACAGATCTACTAAAATAGCTGAAATGCAAACCACTAACACCACCAAATGCTGGCAAGGATGTGGAGCAAAAGAAGTCTGCCAAGTAGTACAGCCACTTAGGAATACCGTCTTTCCATTTTTTCAGAAGTTAAACATAGGGTTACCAGACAATACAGCAATTTCTCTCCTGTGTATTCACTCAAATAAGTTGAGCACCTACATTCACACAAAAATCAGCACACAAATGTTTCTAACAGCTTTATTCATAAGCCAAAACTTAGAAGCAACCAAGATACCCTTCCATAAGTGAGTGAACAATCTCTGGTGTATCTAAACAATGAAGTATTATTCAGAAATAAAAAGAACCAAGTTATCGAGTTGTGAAAAGACATGGAGGAATTTAAAACACATTTTATTGGGTGAAAGAAGTCAGTCTGAAAAGGATATTATACTGTATGGCATTCTAGAAATGGCAAAATTATAAAGTAAAAAGATCAGTGGTAGTCAAGGGCTTAGGGGGAGAGAAGGATGAGTAAGTGGAGCACAAAGTATTTTTAGGGCAATGAAACTNGCCTTACTTAATTTCTTGTTTTGATCTGGGCTGCCCGCAGGCTCTGGCTGGGCTGTCGCAAGGCAGTCAGCAGGCCACTGCATGAAACTGGGTAAAAGAGGAAGTCTTGGAATCACAAGGTCTGAGTTTTGGTCCTGACTCCTCCACCCACATACGGGTCTAAACTTTGTCTGGTCCTGAAAGAAGGCTAACTTACGGTAACAGGAGAGCTAAGAAGGAGATGGAAATCTGCGGTCTAGAAGAACAGAAGGAAAAAGAATAAAGCTGGAAGTGGATCCAAAAGCCATACAGGTCCTCACGGCCAAGTATAAGGCCAATCAGAACACCAGACCTGGATGGGCCTCAAAGACAGAGGATCCCTTAAAATATTCCTGAGGCAACAGTCACTCAATGGACATGGTCTGAAGGGATCCCAGCTGGCATTTCCCATTAATAACACATCTTTTCTCTATCAGATGATGAGGACTGAGGCTAGCCATTGTTTTTTCTTGACCCATCAAGAACATGGATATAAGCCAGTCTATACAGGATCAAGATCATGATAGTGTGGCTTTGAAGAAATGACATCTGTAACTTACTCATCTATAAAACAGATCAGTGACTAAACCACGTCTTCCAGAAGGTGGCTGTAAGAATACACTGAAATTTCTGTCAAGATGCTTTGCGAACTGTGAGTGCTTATTCAAATATAAGATATTAGCTTGGGGACTTCCCCTGTGGTCCTGCGGTTAAGAATTCACTTGCCAATGCAGGGGACATGGGTTTGATCCCTGGTCCAGGAAGATCCCACATGCCATGGGGCAGCTAAGCCCACGTGCTGCAACTACCAAACCCTGCGTGCCTAGAGCCTGTGCTCCGCAACAAGAGAAGCCGCTGCAATGGGAAGCCGGCACACCACAACAGGGCAGCCCCTGCTCACCGCAACCAGAGAAAGCCCGTGTGCAGCAACAAGGACCCAGCACAGTCCAAAATAAATATAAAATAAGTAAATAACATTTTTTAAAAGATATTAAAGAATATAAAGGCAGCCACTTCACCACAAATCATGGAGCCTGCCTGCGATACCGCTCTTGTATGGAATCTACTTCCTTAGAAACCAGTGTGCTAAGTCACTTCAGTCGTGTCCGACTCTGTGTAACTCCATGGACAGAGGAACCTGGCAGGCTACAGTCCATATGGTTGCACAAGCAAGAATACTGGAGTGGGTTGCTATTTCCTTCTCCAGGAGATCTTCCCAACTCAGGGATCAAACCCCTGTTTCTTATGTCTCCTGCATTGGCAGGCAGGTTCTTTAATACTAGTGTCACCTGGGAAGCCCCTTAGAGTGAAAGCTAACTAAAATGGACTCAGAGTGCCCAGATTCAGATTCTGTACTCCCATGTATCAACAGTAACTTCCCTGTCCTTCTTTGCAAATAGGGGAAGAAAAATGTGGGTGTTGAGTCTGGAAAATAAAACTTCAACCGACTGCAGAAGTCCCACTTCTCCTACCCATCTTGGAAACTCCACACCTGACCCAGCCCTATCTCTATAAAATTCAGCTATTCCTTTATTAACTTCCTGAGAGGGATTTCTTCTGGCCTGATAGTTAGTACAGGGCTGCTGGGGAAAAGCTAGAATCAGCATTGCCCACCAGTTTGGGGACTACTGAGATGAAATCCAAAAAATTAAATACAGTAAAATGTCATGACTCCATTCAGTTAGAATCTGTTTTGACTGAAATGAGCTCACATTTATCTTAATACTACCTACAAAATGGGATTCATTAAATAAATGTATAGAATAAAAAAGAAAGGGTGGCTGCTTCACCAGTCTATTTACAATCACTTATTGAGTAACCTTAATAAACCCAGCTCAAGTTATTACAAAGCACATGAATGCAACTCAAGTGTGCAGCATATTCTTAGTGGAAAGGGGAGTTTTGAGGTCAAACATGAAGGACAAATGCAAGATTGACAAGACTTAACCAGGTTTCTTTACTCAGAAGTAAAGACTGCTCAAAGTAAAGCTTTAAGGCCAACATGCATCGCAAAGCTCCTAAAGGGGAACAAATTATTCTCATCTATTAAAACTCGCTTGACCTCAAAACTCATGCTTTACAAAGTTCCTCTTCCTGTGTTACAGAAACACTGTGGTTACAGGATACAGATGAAGTAAACCATGTAGTTCTTATTCATCAAGAAGCCCACACTCTTGTTGGGGAAGCAAAGTAGATCAGTCATTTCAGTTGCTCAGTTGTGTCCAACTCTTTGCAACTCCGTGGACTGCAGCACGTCAGGCTTCCCTGTTTATCACCAACTCCTAGAGCTTGCTCAGACTCATGTCCATCGAGTCAGTGATGCCATCCATCTCATCATCTATCATCCTCTTCTTCTCCTGCTTGCAATCTTTCCCAGCATCAAGGGTCGCATCAGGTAACCAAACTATTGGAGTTTCAGCTTTAGCATCAGTCCTTCCAATGAATATTCAGGACTGATTTCCTTTAGGATGGACTGGTTGGATCTCCTTGCAGTCCAAGAGACTCTCAAGAGTCTTCTCCAACAGCATAGTTCAAAAGCATCAATACTTCAGCACTCAGCTTTCTTTATAGTTCAACTTTCACATCCATACAAGACTACCGGAAAAACCATAGCCTTGGCTAGACGGACATTTGTTAGCAAAGTAACGTCTCTGCTTCTTAATATGCTATCTAGGTTGGTCATTGCTTTTCTTGCAAGGAACAAGTGTCTTTTAATTTCATGGCTGCAGTCACCATCTGCAGTGATTTTGGAGCCCAAGAAAATAAAGTCTGTCACTGTCTCCATTGTTTCCCCATCTATTTGCCATGAAGTGATGGGACCAGATGCCATGATCTTCGTTTTCTGAATGTTGAGTTTTAAGCCAGCTTTTTCACTCTCCTCTTTCACTTTCATCAAGAGGCTTTTTAGTTCCTCTTCACTTTCTGCCATAAAGGTGGTGTCATCTACGTATCTGAGAGTATTGATATTTTTCCTGGCAATCTTGATTCCAGTTTGTGCTTCATCCGGCCCAGAATTTCTCATGATGTACTCTGCATAAAAGTTAAATAAGCAGGGTGACAATATACAGCCTTGAGGTACACCTTTCCCAATTTGGAACCAGCCTGTTGTTTCATGTCCAGTTCTAACTGTTGCTTCTTGACTCGCACACAGATTTCTCAAGAGGCAGGTCAGGTGGTCTGGTATTTGCATCTCTTTCAGAATTTTCCACAAGTTTGTTGTAATCCACACAGTCAAAGGCTTTGGCATAGTCAATAAAGCAGAAATAGATGTTTTTCTGGAACTCTCTTGCTTTTTCTATGATTGCTAAAGGATGTTGGCAATTTGATCTCTGATTCCTCTGCCTTTTCTAAAACCAGCTTGAATATCTGGAAGTTCTTGGTTCGCGTACGGTTGAAGCCGGCCTTGGAGAATTTTGAGCATTACTTTGCTAGCATGTGAGATGAGTGCAATGGTGTAGTAGTTTGAACATTGCTTGGCATTGTCTTTCTTTGGGACTGGAATGAAAACTGACCTTTTCCAGTCCTGTGGCCACTGCTGAGTTTTCCAAATTTGCTGGTATATTGAGTGCAGCACTTTCACAGCATCATCTTTCAGGATTTGAAATAGCTCAACTGGAATTCCATCACCTCCATTAGCTTTGTCCATAGTGATGTCTCCTAAGGCCCACTCGACTTTGCATTCCAGGATATCTGGCTCTAGGTGAGTGATCATACCATCATGGTTTTCTGGGTCATGAAGATCTTTTTTGTACAGTTCCTTCTGTGTATTCTTGCCACCTCTTCTTAATATCTTCTGCTTCTGTTAGGTCCATACCATTTCTGTCCTTTATTGAGCCCATCTTTGCAAGAAATGTTCCCTTAGTATCTCTCATTTTCTTGAAGAGATCNCTAAGGCCCACTTGACTTCACATTCCAGGATGTCTGGCTCTAGGTGAGTGATCACACCATCATGATTATCTGGGTCATGAAGATCTTTTTTGTACAGTTCTTCTGTGTATTCTTGCCACCTCTTCTTAATATCTTCTGCTTCTGTTAGGTCCATACCATTTCTGTCCTTTATTGAGCCCATCTTTGCAAGAAATGTTCCCTTAGTATCTCTCATTTTCTTGAAGAGATCTCTAGTCTTTCCCATTCTATTGTTTTCCTCTATTTCTTTGCACTGATTACTGAGGAAGGTTTTCTTATCTCTCCTTGCTATTCATTGGGACTCTGCATTCAGATGGGTGTATCTTTCCTTTTCTTCTTTGCCTTTGGCGTCTCGTCTCTTCTCAGCTATTTGTAAGGTCTCCTCAGACAATCATTTTGCCTTTTTGCATTTCTTTTTCTTGGGGATGGTCTTGATCCCTGTCTCCTGTAGAATGTCACGAACCTCTGTCCACAGTTCTTCAGGGACTCTGTCTATCAGATCTAACCCCCTGAATCTGTTTGTCACTTTCACTGTATAATTATAAGGGATTTTCTTTAGGTCATACCTTAATGGTCTAGTGGTTTTCCCTACTTTCTTCAACTGAAGTCTGAACTTGGCAATAAGGAGTTCATGACCCGAGCCACAGTCAGCTCCCAGTCTTGTTTTTGCTGACTGTTTAGAGCTTCTCCATCTTTGGCTGCAAAGAATATAACCAATCTGATTTCAGTATTGACCATCTGGTGATGTCCATGTGTAGAGTCTTCTCTTGTGCTGTTAGAAGAGGGTGTTTGCTATGACCAGTGGGTTCTCTTGGCAAAACTCTGTTAGCCTTTGTCCTACTTCATTTGAGCCAGGTGTGGGCACCAAGGTGGCACAGAGTGGGTGGCATGGAGGTGCTGGGTTCAGCGGAGCAGGCCAGGGGCAAACCCCTGATGCTCCCTGGTGGTACAGTGGTTAGGATTTGCCGCAGCCCAGGTTCGATTCCCAGTCAAGGAAGCCTTTCTTCTTCCTCTCCCCCTGCCACCTACTGATCTCCCTGGCACAACCCTACCACCCTTTTAGCTCATGCTTGCTCTGCCAGCCTCAGCGCTATGACAGCAGCCCCCTGAGGCCCTGCAGCTCTAGCCCAAGCATGGTCAGGCCACCTCCACTGTCCCCCAGGACAAACTTTTTGGCCGCAGTGGCAACCTTGCCCACTCCAAGCTGTCCACCACCAGCTTCTTCCTTCTCGGATGCTCCTGCCACTGCTTGGACTCTTAGCAGTACCGCTTTCACCTGAGGAAGACCCACCTGGGGCCTCCCAATGCCTGCCTTCCTCCCTGCTGAGGGGCTGTGGCTGGTGCTCCTTGTGGCTGTAGTGATGCTGGAGAGGGGGCGGCGGTGAGCCAGGTGCTGGGAGGCAGGACTCGGGGTGCTTGGATGTGTGTGCTGCTGCTGCTGCTGCTGCTAAGTCGCTTATAAATGTGCATAAAACAATGGCTGACATGTCACATTGAGCAGCAGGAGTTTACGTAAAATAGGAGATCAGAGTAGGGAAAGTCAGTGTGGTCTGAGACACCTGAAGAGGAAATTATGGGAAAGGTGTAATTCAGCTGTGGTTCCCCCCTAAAAAACACCAGGGCAAAGGAAAGGCCTCCAAGTGGAAGGAAAATGGTGAATAAAGACAGAAGAGTGAGAAAGGAAGTGCGGAGTGGAGGGGGCAGGGCTTGTATAAACCTGACTTTCAATTTGTTCAGATACACCGATCAGGGGGTTTTACTGGACAATCCATTTACTGGACACACAAAATTATAAGCTACTTTACAAACGTCGTCTTTTTTTTTTTAAGCTACAAATGATGACTAGCAATTCCTTCAGGCTAGCTTTTCTTAGGAGAAAACAATATTAATAATAAACATGTCATGTGCATGTCAAGAGAGGCTTCTGTGGTCCCTTAGGCAGCCTTAAAGTCCTCTGCTTTTCCACATACCCACCATGCCTTTTCCATCATCCCAAAACTCCAGAAGCTCTGAAACACTTAAGTTCTTTTCCCTAACTTGTTTTGTAGCAAAATCTTTCCTGAACTAATGAAAAGCTATTTATAGTCTTTATTCCACTTAGTGCAAATATTCATTCCTTTTGCTGTAGAAATAATCACAGATTATGGGGCACTACCCTAGACCCCACTGGAATGTTCTATAAATTACAGTATATGTACCATATCATCATTCTGAATTCTTAAACTTTAAAATTTTGAAATACAAGGGTCTCCAATAAGGGCTTGTGGACCTAAAATTCTTCTTTATATCCTAGATTTATGCTGTCTGTGAAAAAAGGGTTTGCTATGTAGCACTGATTTTAAGGGCTTCCCAGGTAACTCAGTGGTAAGGAACCTGCCTACCAATTCAGGAGACATAGGTTCGATCTCTGGGTCTGGAAGATACCTTGGAGAAGAGAATGGCAACCCACTCCAGTATTCTTGCCTGGAGAATTCCATGGACAGAGAAGCCTGGAGGGCTGCAGACCAGGGACATGGCAGAGGGTGTGCGCATGCGCACGCGTGCACACACACACACACACACACACACACACACACACACACACACACTGATTTAAAGGGAAATTTCTTTAGTGATTCTAGGTTTCCAACTGAATGGTTGCTTAAGTCTCAGAGGATAAGAATGCTCAGAGAGGGCTTCCCTGGTGGCTCAGTGGTAAAGAACCTGCCTGCCAATGCAGGAGACATAGGATCGATCCTTGATCTGGAAAGATCCCACGTGCAGCAGAGCAACTAAGCTCATGTGCACAACTACTGAGCCTGTGCTCTAGAGCTAGGAGCCGCAACTACTGAAGCCCACAGGCCCTAGAGCCCATGCTCCTCACGAAGGGAAGCTACCGCCATGAGAAGGCCGTGCACTGCAACTAGAGTGTAGCCTCTGCTCACTGCAACTAAAGAAAAGCCTGCCCAGGAACAAAGACCCAGCACAGCCAAACTAAAAAGAATGCCCAGAAAAAAAAAAGCATCCACCACAGACTTCCTGGTTCCACACACTCTCCCCCAGCCCAATTCCCAGGGAAGCTATCTTTAATAGTCTGTTAATGCCATGGGATTTAAGAGGGGGAGGCTTCTCTTTCTTGGCACTCCAGCTGACAGGCAACAGTGGCTGCTCTATGGGAATGAAGCCTCCATCACCATCTCAGGTGTCAGACTTCCATGTGTTTTCAAAGCTCAGCAGCAGAGGCCACCATGGCTGCTCTGATTCCCCTTGAAAATGCTGCTGATTTGGGCTGTCACCCATCCCATTAAGCGAAATCGAGGAAAGGGGCTGCGTAACCCCAAGGAGCAGCCAAGCTCCAGTCAACACCCTTGCGAAGCTCTCTGTGATCAACTTTCGGCTTTCAGANGACTCTTAGCAGTACCGCTTTCACCTGAGGAAGACCCACCTGGGGCCTCCCAATGCCTGCCTTCCTCCCTGCTGAGGGGCTGTGGCTGGTGCTCCTTGTGGCTGTAGTGATGCTGGAGAGGGGGCGGCGGTGAGCCAGGTGCTGGGAGGCAGGACTCGGGGTGCTTGGATGTGTGTGCTGCTGCTGCTGCTGCTGCTAAGTCGCTTATAAATGTGCATAAAACAATGGCTGACATGTCACATTGAGCAGCAGGAGTTTACGTAAAATAGGAGATCAGAGTAGGGAAAGTCAGTGTGGTCTGAGACACCTGAAGAGGAAATTATGGGAAAGGTGTAATTCAGCTGTGGTTCCCCCCTAAAAAACACCAGGGCAAAGGAAAGGCCTCCAAGTGGAAGGAAAATGGTGAATAAAGACAGAAGAGTGAGAAAGGAAGTGCGGAGTGGAGGGGGCAGGGCTTGTATAAACCTGACTTTCAATTTGTTCAGATACACCGATCAGGGGGTTTTACTGGACAATCCATTTACTGGACACACAAAATTATAAGCTACTTTACAAACGTCGTCTTTTTTTTTTTAAGCTACAAATGATGACTAGCAATTCCTTCAGGCTAGCTTTTCTTAGGAGAAAACAATATTAATAATAAACATGTCATGTGCATGTCAAGAGAGGCTTCTGTGGTCCCTTAGGCAGCCTTAAAGTCCTCTGCTTTTCCACATACCCACCATGCCTTTTCCATCATCCCAAAACTCCAGAAGCTCTGAAACACTTAAGTTCTTTTCCCTAACTTGTTTTGTAGCAAAATCTTTCCTGAACTAATGAAAAGCTATTTATAGTCTTTATTCCACTTAGTGCAAATATTCATTCCTTTTGCTATAGAAATAATCACAGATTATGGGGCACTACCCTAGACCCCACTGGAATGTTCTATAAATTACAGTATATGTACCATATCATCATTCTGAATTCTTAAACTTTAAAATTTTGAAATACAAGGGTCTCCAATAAGGGCTTGTGGACCTAAAATTCTTCTTTATATCCTAGATTTATGCTGTCTGTGAAAAAAGGGTTTGCTATGTAGCACTGATTTTAAGGGCTTCCCAGGTAACTCAGTGGTAAGGAACCCGCCTACCAATTCAGGAGACATAGGTTCGATCTCTGGGTCTGGAAGATACCTTGGAGAAGAGAATGGCAACCCACTCCAGTATTCTTGCCTGGAGAATTCCATGGACAAAGAAGCCTGGAGGGCTGCAGACCAGGGACATGGCAGAGGGTGTGCGCACGCACGCGCACACACACACACACACACACACACACACACACACACTGATTTAAAGGGAAATTTCATTAGTGATTCTAGGTTTCCAACTGAATGGTTGCTTAAGTCTCAGAGGATAAGAATGTTCGGAGAGGGCTTCCCTGGTGGCTCAGTGGTAAAGAACCTGCCTGCCAATGCAGAAGACATAGGATCAATCCTTGATCTGGAAAGATCCCACGTGCCGCAGAGCAACTAAGCTCATGTGCACAACTACTGAGCCTGTGCTCTAGAGCTAGGAGCCGCAACTACTGAAGCCCACAGGCCCTAGAGCCCATGCTCCTCACGAAGGGAAGCTACCGCCATGAGAAGGCCATGCACTGCAACTAGAGTGTAGCCTCTGCTCACTGCAACTAAAGAAAAGCCTGCCCAGGAACAAAGACCCAGCACAGCCAAACCAAAAAGAATGCCCAGAAAAAAAAAAGCATCCACCACAGACTTCCTGGTTCCACACACTCTCCTCCAGCCCAATTCCCAGGGAAGCTATCTTTAATAGTCTGTTAATGCCATGGGATTTAAGAGGGGGAGGCTTCTCTTTCTTGGCACTCCAGCTGACAGGCAACAGTGGCTGCTCTATGGGAATGAAGCCTCCATCACCATCTCAGGTGTCAGACTTCCATGTGTTTTCAAAGCTCAGCAGCAGAGGCCACCATGGCTGCTCTGATTCCCCTTGAAAATGCTGCTGATTTGGGCTGTCACCCATCCCATTAAGCGAAATCGAGGAAAGGGGCTGCGTAACCCCAAGGAGCAGCCAAGCTCCAGTCAACACCCTTGCGAAGCTCTCTGTGATCAACTTTCGGCTTTCAGAACCACTGCTGCTCTGTTAGAAGAGTAAGTTTAGTTGTGCAAATTTCCCAGAGAAATGTGCAGAATCTGTTAGAGAAATCTACATCTTAGCCTAGTTAAAAGAGCACACAAATATCTTCAAGCTTTTCAGAAACAGTGAGGGAGAAAAGACGAATAAACACATCCTCTTAAAATCTGCAAACACCATCTTTCATTCAGCCTAAAAAGCCCAGCCAGAGCCCAAGGGCAAGGTCCAGAGTCCACGTGTCTGTGATCTAGGGCTTTTACTTCTCCCCTCCTTAACAAGATACTCTGTCAGGGCACCTTGAAGCAGGACCTCGTGCAAGTCTAGCTTTGCTAGGCCTCTGACACAAGTGCCACAACACCGAGGACTCCAAGCACAAAGCCACCGAACTGANGGTCCAGAGTCCACGTGTCTGTGATCTAGGGCTTTTACTTCTCCCCTCCTTAACAAGATACTCTGTCAGGGCACCTTGAAGCAGGACCTCGTGCAAGTCTAGCTTTGCTAGGCCTCTGACACAAGTGCCACAACACCGAGGACTCCAAGCACAAAGCCACCGAACTGAGACAACTGGCCCCAAATCCTTAAGCCTCTACGTCTGCTCCAAGAAGAGGTTACTGACTTCTCTAAAGAGTCTTCTCAAGAATGAGCCACTTAAAAAAAAAAAAAGTTAAAAAAAATTTTAAAAAAGAATGAGCCACCAAATGATAACCTTATCTTTGTTCACAATGTGGCTCTGAGGCCAGTCTCCACCTGTGGCCTCTATACCTGCTTCATATAGGGCCAAGGATGGTGTTTTGCACATAGTAGGTACTCAATAAACATTTATGGAATAAAGGAAGAATAAACCTATAAAGCTTTGGGGAAATCACTTACTCTTTGGATAGAAGTCTCATTTTTTTTGAGGACAGAACAGGTAGGTATAAGGGAGTCTGCTAAATTCTACAGGTACAAAGGAATGGTTTTAGAAACATACCAAGACCAGTAGAGCTTATTCCTTCGTTCATTCACCCAACAAATATTTACTGAACTCTCACGTGCCACCCAGTTCCAGGTTCTGAAGACACATAGCAGAAGCTCACCACCCTCATGGAACTTACAGCAAAGTAGCTAAAAATAGAGGATTTGCAGTCAAGCTTTCAAACCCCAGCTCTATTTCTTAATGAGAAAAGCTAGAAAGGGAGTTTATTGTGCTCTGGTTGCTCATCTTGAAAATGGGGATAAGAGTGATACTGTACAGGGGCCCTGTGGGGCCCTGCATTTCTTTTATTATAGCACCCAGCTTCCATGACCCTCCCTGAATTCCAATGGGCAGATTCAAGTAGACGTTAATCAGGAAAGGAAGGAATGGAGGGAATGCAAGACCAGGGAGAAACAAAGTCAAGAACAGTGTTGGGGCAAAGTCCTGTGTACCCATCAACAGACAATATCTTTGAGCTATTTTGCAGATATTGATACAGGCCTCTGGGTCCCAGTTCTCTGGTCCCTCACTGGTCTGGGGTCAGGCTCCATGTGCTAAGCCAAAGCCATGGCGAGTCCTAGCCCAGTGATTTACAACTAAAATTAAACAAACAAAACGGACAAATAACATTAACTAATGTTCACAAAATGGATATTTTAGTGCCTGCTAAATGTGTGTGTGTGTGTGTGTGTGTGTGTGTGTGTGTGTGTGTGAGGCACTTCTCTAAGTTCTTTACAAGTACAACTCATTCACTCTTTCCAATCTCCCTATGAGGTGTGTCCTGTTGTGAACTCAGTTTACAGAAGAAAAATGGAGCTACAGAGAGGCTAGAAAAAGTGCCCCAGGTAACAAACTAGGACAAAGCAAAGCCATGATTCACACCTACATGGTGGTATCCCAGGGCTCAACTCTGATCACAACTCTATAACAAATACACACTCAGTCCCAGCCCACAAGAGGTTCATAACTCAATAAGGGATGTAGACACTGGAATTTAGCCATGAAAATCACAAGTCATGGCTTTATCTTTGTGATTGTCCTCATACAACAGCTATACATGCTGCACCAAGTCCAGTTGGGAGCTTCTCGCTAATGAATGAAACAAAACTGGTTACAACCCAAACAGGAGGACGATTACAAAATCTCTTTCTGAGAAAACACTTCCTCATTCTCAAGTGACTACTAAAGGGCTAAAACAGAAAGAAGAAATCTTGTATATCAAATACACCTCAATTTAAGAAAAATAAAACTAAATAAACACAGGACACATCTAGCTCAAGAGACAGCATTTCTCACATCTAACTAAATACAGGACAGGAGAAAGTGAGATCATATCTGAAATCCCAGGAAATTCAGTGTAATAGTTGCTGCTGCTGCTGGTGCTGCTGCTAAGTCGCTTCAGTCGTGTCTGACTCGGTGTGACCCCATAGACGGTAGCCCACCAGGCTCCCCCGTCCCTGGGAATTTCCAGGCAAGAACACTGGCGTGGGTTGCCATTTCCTTCTCCAATGCATGAAAGTGAGAGGTGAAAGCGAAGTCGCTCAGTCGTGTCCAACTCTTAATGATCCCATGGACTGCAGCCCACCAGGCTCCTCCGCCCATGGGATTTTCCAGGCAAGAGTACTGGAGTGGGGTGCCATTGCCAGTTGCTAATTGGACCTTTCTTGGATTCTCTTCCCATAAAACTCACCATGGTAACATTTAAATATATATATATTTATTTTTACTTATTTGGCCACACCATGTCTTAGTGGTGGCACACAGGATCTTTGACCTTTGGGGGGCATGCAGGATCTTTAGTTAAGGCAAGTAGATCTGGTGTCCCAATCAGGGATTGAACCCAGGCCCCCTGCACCGGGAGCAGAGACATAGCCACTGGACCACCAGGCAAGTTCCACCATAGTAACATTTTAAGTGAGCCTAAAGAAACACAGTTCTGAGTCATTCTAAGAGAATGTTGAGAAGCTGGAAAACTGCAGAAATAAAATGATCAATCCTTTCAAGAAAGAGATAAGTAATGAAACCAAATTTTATTGCACTTATATAAGCTCTTCTCATTATTTTTTGATGCATCACCAGTGATTGATTCAGTTCGAGTCAGACATCCAACAACTGAGCAAATGAATCCATTCAGATCCAAACAAGGATAAACAGGTAATATAGACTCAGGCCAATAACCAAAGTCCAGGGTGGCAGAAACATTGCCTCTAAATGAGCACAATTTTATTCTATTTTTAATATTCCCCAGAAAAGCTTTAAAGATCTATCTAGGTAAAATAATAGGGCATCTGATTATACTGAAGCCCAGAAAAACCTTCCATTTTTAACCCCTCCTTGGATTTCAGGACTCCTTCCTGCCGCAATATCTAGCATGGGAAGACAAGACAGAACCTCCCCACCTTTCACAAAATTTGCCTTTGTGCCAGAGACAGCACTTCGGGCTCCTCCAACTCCCTTTCATTTTCCTCCTGACACACAGCTAGACTCAGTTCCTTGTCGACTGTGGCTGGATGAGGCCATGAGTTCTAACCAAAGGATTGTGGGTAGAAATGATACATATCACTCTCAAGCCTGTCCCTAAAGTCCTTCTGAGCTCCTCCACTCACTTCCGTGATCCACCAGCCATACATAGAGGATCCAAAGAGAACTCCAAGCCCTCAAATGATGACACCACTGATGTACACCTGCAACGAAGCTCCCCAGCCTCACCCCCACCAGACATGAGTAAGAAACTACCCTTCCTGTGTGAAACCACATTTCTGGGCAGTGGTTTGTTAAACAGCAGCCAGTGTTGATACCTCTGATGAACACTGCTTGTGTGTGCCTCGCTCTCGCTATGGAGCCTCAATTCACCTGGAGCATCCACACCTACCTGTATCATTGCCAATGCAGTCAATTATCAGGCAGATTCCCAGGGGCTTGCTCTGCATCTTATATCTCTCTTCTACTACATGCTGGAAAGGAAAGCAGGGATTGTCAAAGAAGCTAAACATTGTTCTCTGACCTCAAGCTCCCACCCGTACTGTCTTTTCTTTTGGATTTCCTTAAGTTTCCTTTGGCAGATGAGTTACTCAATAGGCACGGGCTGAAGTCGCCAGGACTGACATTTCCCTTCAACACCAACCAGTTATTTTAGTTTCTAAGTAATTTTAGTGAAACCTGCAGTCCCTTTACACATTAGCTTTGTGAGATAAAGATAACGTAAAACGCAGAGAAAAGATGGGTCATAAGTTTCCATAGCAACCTGAGTTTGTACAAGTGATATTTTTCCAAACCAACACAAAAGGAGGCCTTCTATTGCCTTCTGTTATAGAGAAGACATACCAGCATACAAAAAGCCATAACAAGTAAAGGTTCAGGGTCACTGCTTACTTATTTACTCAGCAATCACTCAGCTGAGAAGAGAAATGCCACTTTGGAATTTTCCTGTATTCCAAAGTTCACTGATGCAATCCACTTCAACATCTTTTTCTTTGCTACACCCAAGGTTCCCCTTTAGAACAGAAGCGTTCTCAGAATAGCAACCTCAGCATCCTACTGTCACAAAGAATTAATAGACATATTTGTAAAGCCATCAGTGTTCTCCACAGATACTGTGCTTACACTACCAAGTCAGATCATTTATTCTGTACCTGAGGCAAAAATGCTCCTGATTCCTGAATGGGTCTCTTCACTGGTTCTCCTGGGGGTGAGAGAGAAATCATTTACAAAACTGAAGGAGAACCAAGACTGTTCCTAGTCCCTGCTGGCTTTTATGTCACACCTGTTCTCTTTCCCGATTTTCTTTCCCCAGCTATACTCAGCCCCAAGCCTCTAACCTCACTCACACTAAAACACTTAACTGATAACAAAATACAAGTCCCCATGCTAAACAGGGGTTGTGTAGAAAAACCACCTAAATAGAAGTGAAAGAAGGTTCTCCCTTGCCCTTTTCCAGGTAAGAATCCAGGGATGGGGGAGTTTTTAATCTGCTGGGGAGAATTTGATAAATTTACTTCCCAACACATCAATACCTTTACTGCATGTGCTGAAACTGTACACAGTGCCTCAAGGGAACAGCCTTAGAGACTCAGAGAAGGAAAAGCTTTTGTGAGTTTGCCANAGGGATGGGGGAGTTTTTAATCTGCTGGGGAGAATTTGATAAATTTACTTCCCAACACATCAATACCTTTACTGCATGTGCTGAAACTGTACACAATGCCTCAAGGGAACAGCCTTAGAGACTCAGAGAAGGAAAAGCTTTTGTGAGTTTGCCACTTAACAGAAGAGATGGCCATGTTTTCTTAATCCAGTGTCAATGGGAGATTGTAAAATAAAATGTCAACGGCAAGATATTGGACATTGGTCTTAGCAAATGTGCTACTGCTAAGTCACTTCAGTCGTGTCCGACTGTGTGCGACCCCATAGACAGCAGCCCACTAGGCTCCCCCATCCCTAGGATTTTCCAGGTAAGAACACAGGAGTGGGTTGCCATTTCCTTCTCCAATGCATGAAAGTGAAAAGTGAAAGTGAAGTAACTCAGTCGTATCCGACTCTTAGCAACCCCATGGACTGCAGCCTACCAGGCTCCTCCATCCATGGGATTTTCCAGGCAAGAGTACTGGAGTGGGGTGCCATTGCCTTCTCCGTTAGCAAATGGAGATGACCCTAAAGCAAAGTAGATAAAAAATGACTTTACTAGTCCCAGGGAAGTGGAGAAACCACCCATTTTGAAGCCATGAAGGGCTGGCTAAAACCCTAGCACCATCACTGATAAGCTCTGTGATCTGGGGCAAGTTTCTTCCTGAAGTCTTGGGGTTTGTTTGGGTTTTGTTTTCTCGTTTTGTTTTTTAATCTCAGAGATGAGCACCTGATTTATAAGATTGCTGCAGAAATGAGGAATAATATCTAAAGACAGGCAAAGAAAATGCCAGTGTTGGTCAAGTTTGGGGAAATGAGTACTGTCAAATGGTAATGCTGTATAAGCTGAAACAGACTTTTTAAGGGACAATTAGCAATACCCTTTAAACCAATGCTCTGCTTCTAGAAGTTTATCCTAAGGAAATAACAGAACAAGTGTGCAAAAATGTCATGGAGAGGTACTGAAGGACTGTTTGTAATGGCCCTAAGCTAGAAAGAGCCTGAAAGTCCACTAACAAGAAACTGGTTAAATAAATAATGGCACATAGAATACTATACAATGTTAAAACAGATAACAGAGATTTTATGTACTTGACATGAAAAGATGTCAATGATATATTAAGTGAAAAACAGATTACTGAATAATATGTTTAATATTGAGCCAAAGTACTTAAAATCATGTAACTGTGTGTGTATATTACATATTCTTACTAGAGGTACACAGATCAAACATTAATAGTGGTTATGTCTGATACTCAGAATTAAGAGGAAATTTTCACTTTTTTATATTTTAACAATCATGGCTTAACAGAATTAAAGAAAACACACAAAATAATCTATTTAATATGTCCATCTCAGTTCAGGGTACTTCAGTTCAGTTCAGTCGCTCAGTTGTGTCCAACTCTGTGACCCCATGAGCCACAGCACGCCAGGCCTCCCTGTCCATCGCCAACTCCTGGAGTTTACCCAAACTCATGGCCATTGAGTCGGTGATGCCATCCAGCCATCTCATCCTCTGTCGTCCCCTTCTCCTCCTGCCCCTATTCCCTCCCAGCTTTAGCGTCTTTTCCAATGAGTCAACTCTTCACATGAGGTGGCCAAAGTACTGGAGTTTCAACTTCAGCATCAGTCCTNTTGTCCACGAAATTCCTCACTGACTAACCGGGATGGTCACGCCAGCATCCCATCCTCAGATGGTGAGCGTCCACCACTCACAAATTTAGAGTAGAAGTCGTGCTGAATGGAGGCGGGAAATCCTCCCACACTCGTGTGGTTTTCAACATCAGCTGGCCCCTTACCTGCTGCTTGGCATGCTATTTCAGGACTGCGGTCAGCGCCTTTCAAAAGCCCCTTCACCCCTTCCACCCTCACGGCTTTCTTCTATCCAAACATCACACCCTGGAGCCACTTCTCATCGATCGACCTTGCAGTTGATCGAGTGATCTCTTGCAATCTTCCACCTTCCCCTGCTGTCCCACACCTTCCTGGGCCATCCACTCCCCATCTGCCCTCTTGTCTCCGCCCTTTCATCAACCTCTCTCTACCTTCAGGGACTCCTCCCCCTTCAGCCTGTAAACATGTTCAGTCTCTTCCATCTTAAAAATAAAGAAAACAAAAAACCTGTTCCGCCTGAGATCCCCTAGACTTAACCAGTCTTTCACTCTTTCTCCCTTCATGTGAAGCTGGGATTTCAGAAAGGGAGAGACTGCAACGTGTGCTTCAGGTCCTTCAGTGTCTCAATTCACTCAAGATGCCTCCACTGGTATCCCCTCCACCCCACACCCTTTCCACGGTGACACTCAGTGCCATACTGGACCCTGAAACAAAGGTGACATCATTAATGTGGATACTGTCTTTATTGAGAATTCTGATATTTTCTTCATCGTGTATTTTTGGCATTCGTGTCAATGTTTTCAAAATCTTGCATTAAAATATTATTTATCTTGATTTTTCACACCCCCTTAAATGATGGGCCTGAAATGACTGCCTCACTCGCCTCACCCGAGGGTCCTCACCTGATGGTGCTTTTCTAGAGGCCTTGGTGGCCTCCTAGTGGCCAAATCCATGGTCACAGGGAAATCCATGGTCACAGGGAAGCCTTTTTTTACCCAAGCATTCTGATACTCTTCCTTGAAACTCTTCTCCCTTGGCTGACTTCACACCACTACATTTTACACTGTCTCCCTCTAACCTTCTCCAACCCCTCAGCACTCTTTCTGTACCTGCTTGTTAAATGAGGGGGTGCCCTAGCATCCATCTCTCACGCTAGCCTGTCTGTTCCTCCTGCCTGTGGCCTCCCTATCTCCAAAGAGATCTATCAGAATGAACTTTCTGAAGTGCATGCTTGGACCAAAGCACTTTCCTAAATTCAGACCTTTCAATGACTCATCTCCCATCGCAGGTTCCAATTTCCTTTGCATTCAAGACTCTTCCAGGTCTGGCACCTGCCTTTACCTCTCATTAACACACACCTCGCACATTCAGCTTCAAACCAACCTCAACAAGGAGTTCTTACCCACACCTTTGCACCTTTGCCTGGATTACCATGCTCAGCTTGCAGGGCCAGCTGAAGTGTCTCCTACATGTAAAGCTTTTCTGGGAAGAATTCACCCAGACCTGGTCAGTAGCTCCTTTGTTCCATCCCCATATTATGTATATAAAGCTTTGCGGCACCCAGCATAGCCCCAGTGGGTGACAGTAAAATGTCACTTTATCAGGCTTTTCAATGTTTCTCACAGAATGCCAGCTTTGCCCACAAACCATCTGGTATCAAAAGCACGTAACGTCCCCAGTAGCATAACTGCCAGTATGACTGGTTCCTGGCATACTTAAACCTATTCCAGGACAGATGCACTTCATATTCCCTTCTTTGTACTGCTTTGCTCGTGGCATGGCCTGAAAGCAAGGTCATGTTCACTGAGCCACAGCATGCAAGCAAATGTAATTTCCCAGCAATGCAACACAACTGAGTGGCAATGTGGAGAAGCCTGCCTTGACAGCTGCAGAGAGCAGCATGTAAACCTGGAACTTTCAGGTGTCTGGGAATCCCCACTGACATATGAAGTGCCTGAGAGAGTCACCCAAAAGCTTCTAAAGCGATAAAGGAAGAAAAGGTTACACGATCCTGACCACGTTTTAGGAGTTCATTGCATCCACAGGATCCACCTTCCTCCTCCTCCCTTTGTGTACAGAACCTGTGGATGTGGGCTCTGTGTGTGGCAATTTGAGCAGCCAATATAACAAAAGCACCTTTTCTCCATCCATAGGCATTTTAACCCTAAGATAGTGCACAAAATGCCATTTTGTGCCCACTATTTAAAGTAACATGCTTAGTAAGAGATCATCACATGGGTCCTGATTTCTGGAATGCTGCAGAATCGGTCTAGAAGACCATGTATTGAAGCAGAAACATAAATGCATTCCAGTTTGGAATTATTTATTGCGCATTTTTAATTTTTCATATGTTTCATTTTTAAAATTTAATATTTAATGCATACTTTTACCCACTGATACATTATGTATATGAAAATACATAATGTATCAGTGGCTGTGCTGTGCTTAGTCACTAAGTTGTGTCAACTCTTTGCAACCCCTGCGGCCAGGCCCCTCTGTCCATGGGGATTCTTCAGGCAATAATACTGGAGTGGGTTGCCATGCCCTTCTCTAGGCAATCTTACCGACCCAGGGATTGAACCCGGGTCTCCCACACTACAGGCGGATTCTTTACCAACTGAGTCACCAGGGAAGACCAGCAGTGGCTAAGAGGATGCATTAAAAAATTATTATATTTGGTTTCCCAATCATACATTTCAATTATAGCAAATTACCCACAAATTATAGTTGATCTCAATTATAAAATGACATAAAATCAGAAGGTATATCTTATAAAGTTCTTTGATGAAGCTCAGCCCCATGACTCTCATGGAAACTCCTACAAATTTCAACATAACATTACCTCACAGCACTTCTCTGATTCATATGGGCTGCAGAAAATGCGGGAATGAAAGAATCCCAGAAGGAGAAAGGATCTAGACCAAAAGGAGATGGTGAGTCATCTAACTGTACTGAAACATGAGCAGAGTCACTAGGGAAAAGTACTTAATGCACTGGCCCACTCCTCCTAAATCAAAGCAAATTTTCACTAGGGCAAACTTCCCCTAGAGAGCACAAGCACCCAAAATTATCTCCCCTCCCTTACCTACTTTCTTCTTGAGGACTGTCATATGCGGTAAGCTCCCACTCATCTCCATTAAGCTGTAGTGAGTCCTGGCCAGGACTGCCAAGTTTACCCTCCTAGGCCTTGAACAGACTGGTCATCATTACAGGGCCCCAGCAGGCAGGCACTTGCGTCATGCCTACTCATCCTTACACAGTCTACAAGGAAGCAAGATGGAGATGGTGGTAGAATAAGAAACATGCTTAGAACCTGACTGTCAGACCCAGGAGACAGAGCTTGTGAAAGGAAGATTGTGCAATTCTTTGGGTAACAATGCTGTTGTTTAAGAACTGGGTGAGGCTCCATGGGGGCTTCACTGTTGGCTCAGTGGTAAAGAATCCGCCAACCCATGCAGGAGATGCAGGTTCAATTCCTTGGTTTGAGAAACTTCCCTGGAGTAAGAAATGGCAACCTGCTCCAGTATCTTACGTGGAAAAGTCCATGGATAGTGGAGCCTGGTGGCTACAGCCGATGGTGTCACAAAGTGTCGGACACGACTGAGTGACTGAGGACACACACCGTATGGAATATGGTAATACAGTATTACAAGCCCAGGACATTCACTTGATGCCAGCCCCTGTGGGCCAGCTATTTACTGTACTACTGTACTTTCAAAGTACTGTACTGTGAGCTTTAAAATGTTTTCTTGGAACATCACTGAAGGTCCACTGTTTATGGCTCTGTGCTTTCAATGCAAGAGGCTTGGGTTCTGAAGCAGGAGGAAGATGGATAAAGTGATAGGAGATTCATTCCCTGTGAACAGAAACTCTAAGACAAGAAGAGCAGAAAGGAAGACTGAGGGCAGCCACAGAAAACTTACATACCAGGTAAACCCTTAAATTTAGCTGGACTGTCCCCGACGCCTTCCCTAATACTTTAATCTCTGTCCTAACTCTGTAACTTTGCAAGAATATTTACCTCCATCTGGAATGTCCACTATACTATCCACCTCTAAAAATCAATATCAAAACCTTTCTCCAGCTTCCCAGGTGGCATAGTGGTAAAGAATCCACCTGCCAATGCAGGAGACTCAAGAGATGCGAGTTCCATCCCTGGGTCAGGAATATCCCCTGGAGAAGGAAATGGCAACCCACTCCAGTATTACTGATTGGAAAATTCCATGGGCAGAGTAGCCTGGCGGGCTACAGTCCAAAAAGTCGCAAAGAGTGGACACGACAAGCACGCAGGCAAACTTTTCTCAAAGCCTAATTCAGGTTTCTAATTCAGGAGCATTGAGACTCCCTGAATGATTCCAGCCCACATAAACCTCCTTCAGGACTAGTGTAATGTTTACTATATAAATGATATCACTTAGTCCTTAAAAAAAGAGACAGCGAGGAGGCTGGGCCCTGTGCAGGCCACACATTTCTCATTCTCAAAGTCAGGAGACCTCTTAGACTATACATGTGCTGAAAGTGAAAGGCTACTCAGAAGTCAAAAGAGAAGAAGACCAAGAGACATTCTACCCAAACACCTCTGTGGTAGTATCTATTTTAGCTAACAATGCATGCACACATGGGAGGAGGATCTTGAGATATACCCAATTCAGACTCTGAATCAGGCAAATCAGAATAACTGGCCGAAGGAAAACCAGAAGAAATGCTTCATAAAAGTGATTAAAACTGCCAGAAGGGCAAGATTGAGGGCCTCTCACCCTGAGTCTGCCCATGCGTCTATTCACACACACGGTACTCTTTTGCCTCCTAACAAATATTTAACTTGTTTCATTACTTTCTGTCTTTGTGGGAATTCTTTTTCTCAAAACCAAAGAACCAGGGCCTTGTCACTGACTGCTGGTCAGGTGGCTAGGATTTGGTGCTCTCATTGCTGTGACCCAGCCTCAATCTCTGGCCAGGGAACAGAAGCCCCCCTACAAGTCACTGCAGGCTGAGGCCACCTGAGATCATACCTATCCCTGGTTGAGGAACAAGATCCCACATGCCATTCGGTGCAGTCAAAATTAAAAAGAAAAAAAAGTAAGAGAATTCTTGACCTATCATAAAAAATACAAATTAAAATTAAAAAAAGAAACTGAAGAATGGATGATTAAAAAAAAACAAGAAGAAAGATTAATGACTATATCATTTACCCCAGAGCAACAACAAAACAGAAAGCTTTGGTTTTGTGTTTGTTATGTATTATTTGTTTGAAAAGTACTGTACACCTATTACAGTACAGTACTATATAGCCATGGAGAAGGAAATGGCAACCCACTCCAGTATTCTTGCCTGGAGAATTTCCATGGACAGAGGAGCCTGGCAGGTTACAGTCCATGGGTTCGCAACAGTCAGACATGACTTAGCGACTAAACCACCACCACCACTGTATAGCCAACTGTGTTAGTTGGGTACCTAGGCCAACTTTATTGGACTTAGGAACAAACTGGACTTACCAACATTCTCTCTGACTGGAACTTTGGGGACTTACTATACTTGGGCCAGAACAGAAACTGGAGGTCAGCATCTGACGCACCAAGCGGTAGCTTCCAAGGCAAGCATTAAGCTCCTGTGGGCTTCCTGCCTGGCAGCCTGCCAGAAACCACAGCCCAAACCAAACTTCCTGCTCCAGAGCTCTTTGGCCCTACACTTCAAAAACTCTACAGGTGCACATCACATGCTGTTTCTCCAAACAGTAGACTCTCCTTTGTGTGGGCAAAGAATCCACCTGATGATGGGCGGGAGTGTGTGTCGGGGCAGGGCGGGGAGTGGTTTGGAGGTTACTTGCCTCAAGCCAAGACAACAGTGGGCATGGCTGTTGCTGGTAGTGGGACTTGAGATCACCCCAGGGACCAAACCTGTACTTCCTTTACAGTTATGAACAAGTCCACTGCCACCACTCAGAAAAACTACCCACGACTATCCCCCGCAACACCCCAGTTGTCCAAGATTCCCAGGGGGCAGGAGCAAGGGGCCCCTGTGGGCCTGCAGGTGGATTCACCTTGGAGAGAGGGTGCCAGATGATAAATATAACAGTGTTAAATGAAGTGCAAATGTCACTTTCAAATATAAAACATGAAGTCCTTAGGAAAAGCCATTTTAATCAGGATGTCCAACCCAGAAGCTATAAGTAGAACAAGTGCTAACACTAAAAATGCAACTTCTGTAGGGCAAACACATTCAAAATACCCTTACAAACTCTAGTCTTTTTTCTTTTTTAAGTGTTGGAGTTAGGCCAAGTTTCTTTTTTTTTTTGGCTCTCCCAAAGAAACTTTTTAAAGATTATTCAGGGCAACCACTGAAGGGAAATCACCCAGAACTCCCTTTATCTTATCTGAAATCTCTTACCTGAACCAGGTCAACCCTCAAGAGTTTTACCCTGTCTTAAGTTTTAAATCATGTTTTGTCGGTGTCCAATAAGCTCCCTATTGGCTCTTCCTCTCAATGTGTAAACAAATTTCAAATGTCAACAAATGAAACTATTGGAGAACCTTGGCGTCCTTGAACTTACTTCCTGTAACCTTCAACTAAAAACTTGTTCTGAATTTCAGTGGCCTTTGTTCTACTGCCTTCCACTGTTAATATTTTTTAAAAAAAATATGCCCTGACCAGACATTCCCCAGTTCCTTTTAAGGGAAAAAGCGGGGGAGGTAGGAACAAGTTTATTTCAAGGCTCTACAAAAAGTCTTATCAATCAGTCATTGCGAACTTTCCCAAGGCAAGCTGTTCTTCCAGTTTGCCAAAACACACATCACACACTGTTTTAGGAAAGAGCAGCTCTAACCTACTTCACCAGGCTATTGCAAAAGAGTAAAAATTCCCGTCCTAGCAGTCGCTTCTGCGGAGACACACACTACACAGCACAGAAAGTCCCAGTTCTCATCAACTTTGCCAAAGGAAGGCTGCCAAACTTTTCATCAGGTCATGCCCGGAAGGGAGCAACCCTCGGGAAGTCCTTAAGTAAAGTTTACAAGACACTGGGGATCTGCCACCAAATTGTGGTTCTGGGCCTTCACTGTTGGGCAAGTCTCTGGGTCTGGGCGATCCCACGCCCAAACGGCTACCTGAGACCCTGGGAGACTCAGGCGGCCCTCCAGAGAATTGGGGGCGTGGGGTGCTCCAGCTGGTCTGGGACCCTGGGGGCAAACCGAAGATAACAGATTTATGAGGGGAAGGAGAGGGTGGGAGGAACTGAGAGAGCAGCATTGCCATCTATACCCTACGATGTGTACAACAGCTAGTGGGAAGCTGCTGTATAGCACAGGGAGCTCAGCCCCACGCTCCGTGAGGACCTGGAGGGGTGGGATGGGGGCCTGGAGGGTGGGAGGGAACCTCAAGAGGGAGCGGATGTACTATACTTATGGCTGATTCTTGGTTGTTGTTCCGCAGAAACCAACACAACGCTGTAAAGCAAATGTCCTCCAATTAAAAACTNGTGGGAGGGTCGGGGGGTGGGGGTGGGGGTGGGGGTGGAGGGTGCACCTACCGTCCAGCCTGCAGCGAGGCTCTCCTCTGGCGGCAGCCCAGACTTCACTCCGACGCCTGAAAATCCGCAGGCAAGATGGAGAAAAAGAAACCGAAAGTCTGAAAGCAGACGTGGCTTTCCTGTCCAGTCTGCAAGCGCTCTAGCCTTCCTCTCCCTGGACTTGTCTCTCATCCTATAAAAACTTTTCACTTTATAAAAGTCTGATGGTCCGACATTCACTATGTTAGACCCAGAGACCCCACTCACCCACCCTTCCAGTAGAACCGGTGCCAGGCCACAGCCCCCTTGTCGGCTATTTCCTGTTTTTACTTCTCTACGTGTTTGCTATGAACTCTGGGCGGTTGCTTACCAAGCAGTTCTAGTTGTCTCTAGCAACAAGCACTAGTAGTTTTGTTGCTGATGTACTGGAAAATAATAAATAGCAAATGTAAAAGCGCTATATGCTTTATTCCTCACAACTACTTTCTTCTGATATATATATTTTTAAGTTTCTGAACTTTTTCTTGAAATATATTTAAACTTACAGGAAAGTTGCAAAAAAAACTGGAAATGGAAATATTCCATTTCCCAGAGCCCTACTTGAATTTCTATAATACCAGATAACAACATCAGAAGAGGTTTAGCAAAATTTAAGGGGTAGGGGTTGGAGGTGGGAGGGGATAAACTTCACTTAAGTAATCCAGTCAGCCACTAAATAAATAAGCATGCATGCAACAATAAAAGAGGTTGGTGAGGCTGGTGAGTGAGGAGGAAACAAGTACCCAGAGTTGCTATATTATCTAAAATGTCCAGTTTTCTGTACACCTTTCTATATTTAAAACGTATAACCAGCAAGGACTTATTGTATAGTGCGTGGATCAAAGTTATGTGGCAGTCTGGATGGGTGGGGGGTTTGGGGGAGAATGGATACATGTATATGTATGCCTGTGTCCCTTTGCTGTTGAACTGAAATTATCACAAAACTGTTAATTGGCTATATCCCAGTAGAAAATAAACTGTTTAAATTTTTAAAATACAAAATAAAATGGCCAATTTCTAACAGAAAGTATGAGACATGCAAGGAAACAGGAAAGTATGACCCAAACATTGGGAAAATAGGCAACAGAAACTGCCTTTTAAGCAACAGGATGTTGGATTTATCAGAAAAATAATTCAAAGTAGCTATTATAAGCATATTCACAAAACTAAAGAAAAGCATGATTAAAGTATGACAATAATGTTATACCAAATACAAAAAGCAATAGAGATATATTCAGCCCCTAGAGCAAGGATGTGACTCTGTAATTATAGAAATGAACCAAACAGAAATTTCTGAATTTGAAAAGTACAATAACTAAAATAACTGCAGGCTTAACTGGAAACTTAAGCTGGCAGAAGAAAGAATAAGCTATCTTGAAGATAGATAGATAGAGATTATGTTCCCAAGAACAGAGAAAAATAAAAAGAGCCTCAGAGAAATGTGGACAACATTAAGCACACCAGCATAGTTGGAGTACTAGAAGGACAGTGGAGTGAAGAAGGAACAGAAAAAATATTCAAAGAAATAATGGCTAAAAGCTTCCTAAATTTATTGAAAAACTGTCTCACATATCTAGGAAACTCAACAAATTCCAAATGGAAGGAATGCAAGAGATCTACAAACACAACATAGCAAAAATGCTGAAAGTCAAACGAAGAAATCTTGAAATCAGCAAGAGAAAAATGACTCATGACTTAATGCCAGTAAGATTAATAACTGACTTTTAAAGAAAAACAAGAGAAACCAGAAGGCAACATCATAACATATTCAAAGTGCTCCAAGAAACAATCTTATGAAAATAAGTTGGTGAAATAAGGTGAAATGGTTTCCTAAACAAACAAAAACTGAGAGAATTTTTGCTAGCAGATGTGTCTTACAAGAAATACCAAAGGACGAAAGCAAAGAACAAGTTGAAAGCAATAATCCCAGACAGTAATTCAAATTTATACCAAAAGAAAAACAAAACATTAGAAAAGGCAATTGTATAATTAGAAGAGACAGTATAAATGAATTTTTATTAAAAAAAATATAATGGATGATTGTGTCTATAACATAAAATTAATATGTATAATGTATTTGCTAATAACAGCACAAAAGAGGTGGGTGGGATAAAGAAATGATTACAGACTTAAAGTACTATAGTAACAATGTATTGTTGGTTGTATAACATTAATTGATGCTTTATATATACATATATAAAATAAAATACCACAAAGTGGTGGTGGTGCAGGAAGAAGGGAGTAAGAGCTATATACAAGTAATGTTTCTATATAAAACTGGAATTAACTGGTGTAAATCCAAAGCTGCTTCTGATAAATTAAGCTACATATAGTAAACCTCAGAGCAACCTCTGAAACAATTCAAAAAACATATAGTGAGAAATCATGAAAGAAATCAAGATGCTTTATTAGAATATATTTCCTTAATGCAAAAGAAAGCAACAAAAGAGGAACAGAGGGACAAGACAGACACATGACAAATAGAAAACCAAAAGAAAAATGAGCCATGCAAATCCAGCTGTAACAATAATAACACTGAAAAAAAAGTTTGCTAGAATGGATTTTAAAAAATAAAAAAATCTATGGAGATGTCCCTAGGTCCAGTGGTTCTTACAACAATAAATAAGAAATAGAAGAATCAACAATGACAGCTGAAAACGTTGACATTCTACCTTCAATAATGGACAGAACAACTAGACAGACAGTCAAAAAGAAAAATAGAAGACTTGAGCAATGCCATAAACCAACTAGACCTAACTGGCAGCCGTAGAACACTCCACCCAACAACAGAATGTACATTATCACTATATGGGAATATACATTCAAGTGCACATGGAATATTATCCAGGCTATACCATCTGCTAGGCTCTAAAACACACCTCAATAAATTTAAAGGAACAGAAATAATATAAAGTATGTTTTCTGGCCACAGTGAAATGAAATTAGAAGCCGATAACAGGGAAAATGGGTAAAACGTACAAGTCTGTGGAAAATAAAAAACACAATCCTAAGTAACCAGTGGGTCAAAAAGGAAATCAAAAGAAAAATCGGAAAGTACTTTGAGGTGAATGAACATCAAGCACAACATTTCAAAACTTGTGAAGCAGAGCTAAAGCAGTGCTCAGAGAGACATTTATAACTGTTATTATACATATTAAGCAAAAAGAAAGATGTCAAATCAATAACTTAAACTTCGACTTTAAGATATGGTTAAAAGAAGAGCAAACAAAACCTAAAGCAGCCAGAAGCAAGAAAATAATACAGGTTAAAGCGGACTAGAAAAACAATAGAGAAAATCAATTAAACCAGCAAAAAGCTGATTTTTAATAATTTAATTAACTTATTTATTTTTTAACTGTGCTGGGTCTTCATTGCTGTGCTCAGGCTTTCTCTAGTTGCAGTGAGTAGGGGCTACTCTCTAGTGGTGTTATGCGGACTTCTCACTGCAGTGGTTTCTCTTGTTGCTGAACACATGCTCTAGGGCCTGGGCTTCAGTAGTTCTCCTCTTGGGTTTAGTTGCCCTGAAGCACTCGGAGTCTTCCCAGGCCAGGGTTCAAACCCATGTCCACTGCATTGGCAGGTAGATTCTTAACCAGTGGACCACCAGGGAAGTCCCCAAAAATAATTTTTTGAAAAAGTGAAAAAAATTGCAAGTCTTTGGCAACATTGACCAAGAGGAAAAGAAATTTCAAATTACTCAGAAACGAAATAGGGTACATTACTACTGATGCAACAGAAACCAAAAGGATTATAAAGGAACACTGAATAATTGTACTACAACAAATTAGATAACCTAGATGGACAAATTTCTCAAGAGACACAAACTATCAAAACCGATTCAAGAAGAAATAGACAGTCACTCAGATTGTCACTTTGTAGATCTATACAACTAGAGAGTAGCCCTCGTTCTCCACAGGTAGAGAAAGCCCTTGTGCAACAATGAAGACCCAGTGCTGCCAAAAATTAAAAAAATAATTAATTTTTAAAAGATGAAGAAATTTAAAAAATCTACCCACAAAGAAAAGCTCAGACTCAGTTTCATTTGTAAATTCTACCAAACTCTTAAGGAAGAATAATCTTTACAAACTCTTCCAAAAAACAGAAGAGGAGTGTATTAGTTTGCTGGGGTTGCGTTAGACAAATTAAAATGGAAACTGTCTTGTTCAGGCTTCAGAAGTAGGAGAGCATGCCTCTGACCGACTTTTGACCCTTCCTGGACTACATCTGCCTGCAAGCATACCAACTGTTACCACCAAGTCAAGTGGCACTTTAGATAAGAAAAGGAGCGGGTCCTGGAATTTCTTGAGCCCTGTGGATCTGTCTGGCCTCTGGGGTCTGGAAAATCTTGTGGCTCACCAGGTGAAACAAACGGCATAGTAAAAGTTACAGAAAACCCAGAACTGCGTTTTTTCATGCAAACTGACTATAATATCAATTTGCAGCCTGGGATTATACGTGAGAGCCCCCTACACACAATTTGAAGTCTCACACATGGAGTGGATACACTGCCAAACAAGTTGCCATAACAAAACACCACAGACTGGGAAACTTAAACAACAGATTATTTCTCACTGTTGTAGAGGTTAGAAGTTTGAAGCCAAGACATCAGTAAGGTTGGTTACTTCTGAGGGCTCTGTCTTGGACTTTAGATAGCAATCTTCTCGCTGTTTTCCAACAAGCTGTTTCCTCTGTATGCCGTTGTCTTTCTGCATGTTTTCTCATAAGGACACCAGTCATATTGGATTAGGGCCACCCTAAAAGCCTCATTTTAACTTTACCTCTTTAAAGACCTTATCTGTGACTACAGTAACATTGCGAGGTCCTAGGAATTAGGGCTATGGATACCAGGGAATCCACAACTTTATAAAGGGCATCTAAACTTAGGAATAAGTTTAAAAAAAAAGAATTACAAAATAGTGTGATACTGGCAGAAGGATAGATATATAGATCAATGAAACAAAATTAAGAGCCTAGAAATAAACCCATATATGTATGGTCAATTTAGACAAAAGTGCTGAGATTATCCAATGGGAGAAATAGTCTTTTCCACAAATAGCACTGGGACAAATATATTTCCATGGGCCAAAGAGTAAAGTTGGATCACTATTTCACACCATATATAAAAATCAATGTGAAATTAATCAAAGACTGAAGCATTAGAGTTAAAAATATACATTTTTAGGAAAAACATAGGGTAAAACTTAATGATCTTGGATTTGGCAAAGGATTCTTAGATATGACCCCAAAGACTTAGCAACAAAGGAAAAAATAGATAAATGTGACTTCCTCAAAATTAAAACCTTTCATGCTTCAAATGATACAGTCAGGAAAATGAAAAGACAACTACAGAATGTGAGGTAGGGCTTTATGTACTAGGGTAGGGACAAGGGTGTAGGACACAATTTAACCAATAAAAAGAAAGGAATACTCTCCAACTCAATTTATGAGACCATTATTACTACAATACCCAAACCAGACAAAGACATCACAGCAAAGGAAACTGCAGGCAATATCTTATGTATATGGATGCAAAAGTCCTCAACAAAATACTCCAAACTGAATCCAGTAACATTTAAAAATAAGTGTGGTTTCCACCACAACAAAGTGGGATTTATCCCAGGAGTGCAAGGTAAGTTTTAACACATACAGGATTTTTCAAGGTTCATCCATATTATGTCATGTATCAGTAACTCTATTCTTTTTTATGGCTGGGTAATATTTCTTATGACCAACCTAGATAGTATATTCAAAAGCAGAGACATTACTTTGCCGACTAAGGTCCGTCTAGTCAAGGCTATGGTTTTTCCTGTGGTCATGTATGGATATGAGAGTTGGACTGTGAAGAAGGCTGAGTGCCGAAGAATCGATGCTTTTGAACTGTGGTGTTGGAGAAGACTCTTGAGAGTCCCTTGGACTGCAAGGAGATCCAACCAGTCTGTTCTGAAGGAAATCAGCCCTGGGATGTCTTTGGAAGGAATGATGCTAAAGCTGACACTCCAGTACTTTGGCCACATCATGCGAAGAGTTGACTCATTGGAAAAGACTCAGATGCTGGGAGGGATTGGGGGCAGGAGGAGAAGGGGACGACAGAGGATGAAATGGCTGAATGGCATCACTGACTCGATGGATGTTGAGTCTGAGTGAACTCCGGGAGTTGGTGATGGACCGGCGTGCTGCGATTCATGGGGTTGCAAAGAGTCGGACACGACTGAGCGACTGAACTGAACTGAATATTTCTTTGTATGAATATAACACATTTTGTTTAGACATTCATTAGTAAATGGACATTTGGGTTGTTTTTGGCTAGAATACTGCTATAAACGTTTGTGTATAAGTATTTTCATGGACATATGTTCATTTCTTTTGAGTTTATACCTAGGAGTAGAATCCTGGTTTATACAGTAACCTCTATTTTAATCATTTGTGGAAGTTCCAGGCTGTTTTCTAAAGTGACCACTCCATTTCTCATCCCCACTAACAGTATATGAAGTTTCCAGTTTCTCCACATCCATATCAGCACTTTTTATTATCTGGCTTTTTGATTCTAGCCTTCCTAATGAGTATTAAATGGTATCTCACTGTGGTTTTGGTTTGCATTTCCTTGATGATTAATGATGTTGAATATTTTTTCATGAGCTTATTGGTCATTTGTATATTTTTCTTAGAGAAATGTCTATTCAGATCCTTTACCCATTTAAAAATTGTTTGTTTCTTTATTATTCAGTTGTCAGAATTTTTTATATTTTCTGGATACAAGTCTCTTATTGAAAACGGTAAAGAATTTGCCTGCAATGTGGGAGACCCTGGCTTGATCCTTGAGTCAGGAAGATTCCCTGGAGAAGGGAATGGCAACCCACTCCAGTATTCTTGACTGGAAAATTCCATGGACAGAGGAGCCTGATGGGCTAGTCCATGGGGTCGAAAAAAGCCAGACATGACTGAATGACTAACACTTTCACTTTCACTTGCAAGTATTTTCTCCCATCCTCTACTGCCTTCGAATGTTAGTGTTCCCAATTCTTAGGCCTTCAGACTTGGACTGGGACTTATACCACCAGCTTTCCTGGGTTTTTAGCTTGCAAATCATAGGATGTAGTTTCCATAACCAATGAGGTGATCTCTCAAAATAAATCACTTTAAATTTCTTTATACACCATTGGTCCTATTTTTCTGGAGGACTATGACTAGTATAAGAAGTATGTAGCATCTTTTCATTATTCTTAGGCATTCTGAAGTACATGCTGTACATCCACTATTTGACTTCATTGTGCTTCACACTCAGAGTCTTTAGTCTGGAAATGCATCCTTAAGTTCTAGGAGACTCTAAGTATTTAGCTGGTGATCTGTCCTATCCATTTTTCTCTGTTTCTTTTATTTTCCTTCCTTCTTTCCTTTCATTCTTTCCTTCTTCTTTACATTGCCCCTCCTGAACTTGCTCTGTACTTTTTGTCCTATTTTCTCCTTGTTTCTTTGTCTTTCATCCCTATTTTGGGGGATACTTTTTCTATTTTCCAACCCTTCTATTAAAGTTTCCTTTTTTAAATCCCAGAGTTAAGAATAATAATGTAGTTAAGGCTCCTTGAATGTTTGAAGATTGTGAAATGCAAAAGAATTCAGAAATGTGCTCTAAACATAAATACATATATTAATAAAGAATGGTAATCAAACATCCATGTAACTGCCACCCAAAGGCACAAAATAGGATTATTTCAGAGGCCCCTGTGTGCCCATCCTTTATCATAACCCACGTTCTCCCCTAAGAGGTAACCACTATCTCAAGTTTGGAGATAAGAATTTTCTTGACTTTATAAGTTTTACTATTTACATATGCATCTCTAAACAATACAGCTTAGTTTTTACTATTTTTGCACTCTATATGGATGAAAACAAACCATATTCATTTGTGTCTTTCTTTTTATGCTCAATATTATGTTCATTGAGATTTATTGTGTTGTATGTCAGTACAGTTAATTGATTTTCATTGCTATATACTATAAAATTCTTAGAAGAAAACAGACCAGAAAAATCTTTGAAACTTTGGGGTAGGCAGAGATTTCTTAGAGCACAAACAAGCACAACTCATAGCAGAAAACATTTACAAATCAAAAATTTTAATCTTTCCTTCAAAATATCCTCATTAAAAAAAAATAAAAATAGGACTTCCCTGGCAGCCCAGTGGTTAAGACTCTACGTTTCCACTGAGGAGCATGGATTTGGATCCCTGATGGGGCAACTAGACCCCAAACACCAAAACTAAAAGTTTGCACGCTACAACTAAAGATCCTGGGTGCCACAACTAAGGCCTGGAGCAGCCAAATAAATAAATGTGTTTTGTTTTGTTTTATTTAAAGAAATGAAAGGGCAAACCATAGATTAGGGCTTCAATATATATCATCAAAGGACATAAAGCCTAAATATATGCAGAATTCTTACCCTGCATAATAAAACAAATGACTCATTTTTTAAATGGACAAAAACTTTGCCCAAGCACCTCACAAAATAAGATACACAATGGCCAATAAGTGCATGAGAAACTATTCAATATCATTAGTTATCAGGGAAATGAAAATTAAAAGCCTACAGGAATGGCTAAAATTCAAACAGTTGACAATATGAAGAATCAGTGAGAATGTGAAATAACTACAACATATATTACTGGAAGAAATGTAACATAATAAAACTTGGAAAACAGTTTGGCTATTTGTTATAAAGTACACTTCAGTTCAGTTCAGTTCAGTCACTCAGTCATGTCTGACTCTTTGTGACCCTGTGAACTGCAGCATGCCAGGCCTCCCTGTCCATCACCAACTCCTGGAGTTCACTCAGACTCACGCCCATCGAATCGGTGATGCCATCCAGCCATCTCATCCTCTGTCGTCCCCTGCTCCTCCTGCCCTCAATCCCTCCTAGCATCANAGAAAATCTTAACAGACCCATTACAAGCATGGAAATTGAAACTGTAATCAAAAATATATATATATATGTTTAAATGATAAAAAAAAAAAAGAAACACAAATACAAGAAACATGAAATAACATGGTACCAAATAACATAAAGAGTTGCTTTAAACCAATGATATGAAATGACTGACTGATCAACCTATCCCACAACTTTCCTTTTGGACCAAAACTGACTGAACAATAGACATGGTATTCCATGGTATTTGACAAAATATGATGTTTAGGGTCTGCTCCATTCCAGACTCTTTAAATGAATCAGATCAGCCCTAAAACATGAGATCCAGCCTCAGACAATACCAGCTGTCTCCAGCTCTCATTCAGATGCTCTGTCATTTACTCTCCAAAATTGTCCTATTTATGTTCTTTGCCTTCCTGGATTGACAGTCCCCTTGAATTTTAACCTATGTACATGTTTTTTGTAATTGCACAATCCATTTGGAAAGGATTTCTTATTTCTGGCTCTCAGCACTCTGTTCAGACCTGCCTTGGAAGTGTCCCTTGCCCCAGTCTTCAGGAGCTAAACCAGACAGGCCACGACCATTTTTACCAGTTTTCCTATGAAATTTTTCTATGAAATTTTTAAGAGAATAATCTTAGAAGTTCTTATAGCAAAGAAAAAAAAGTGTTTAACTGTGAGATGATGGATGTTAACTAAATTTATTATAATATATACATACACCAAATCATAAAAGTTGATGCCAGCAACTTTGAAAAACTCAGCTGAGGCCACAGGACTAGAAAAGTCAGTTTTCATTCCAATCTCTAAGAAGAGCAATGCCAAAGAGTGTTCAAACTACAGCAAAACTGCACTCATTTCACATGCTAGCAGAGTAATGCTCAAAATTCTCCAACCTAGGCTTCAAAAGTATGTGAACCCAAAACTCCCAGATGCTCAAACTAGAATTAGAAAACAGATCAAATTGCCAGCATCTGTTGGATGGTAGAAAAAGCAAGGGAATTCCAGAAGAGAAACATCTACTTCTGTCTCACTGACTATGCTAAAAAGCCCTTGACTGTGTGGATCACAATAAACTGTGGAAAATTCTTAAAGAGTTGGGAATACCAGACCACCTTACCTGTCTCCTGAGAAATCTTTATGCAGATCAAGAAGCAATAGTTAGACCAGACATGGAACAGCAGACTAGTTCAAAATTGGGAAAAGAGTAAAATAAGGCTGTATATTTTCACCTTCTTTATCTAACTTATATGCAGAGTACATCACGCAAAATGTCAGGCCAGATGAATCTCAAGCTACAATCAAGATTGCCAAGAAAAATATCAACAACTTCAGATATGCAGATGATACTATTCTAATGCTAGAAAGTGAAGAGTAATAAAAGAGCTTTTTGATGAAGATGAAAAAGGAGAGTGAAAAAGTTTGCTTAAAACTCAATATAAATATATATAATATATATATATAAGATCATGTCATCCAGTCCCATCACTTCATAGCAAATAGATGGGGGGAAAGTGGAAGCAGTGACAGACTTTATTTTCTTGAGCTCCAAAATCACTGTGGATGGTGACTGCAACCATGAAATTAAAAGATGCTTGCTCCTTGGAAGAAACGCTATTGCAAACCTAGACAGCATATTAGAAAGCCATTGCTTTATTGACAAAGGTACGTCTAGGCAAAGCTCTGGTTTTTCCAGTAGTCATGTATGGATATGAGAGTTGGACCATAAGGAAGGCTGAGTGCTGAAGAATCGACGCTTTCAAATCATGGTGCTGGAGAAGACTCTTGAGAGCCCCTTGGACTGCAAGATCAAACCAGTCAATCCTAAATGAATGCTGAATATTCATTGGAAGAACAGATGCTGAAGCTGAAGCTCCAATATTTTGGCCCCCTGATGCAATGAGCCAGCTCACTGGAAAAGCTCCTGATGCTGGGAAAGATTGAGGGCAAAAGGAGAAGGGGACAGCAGGGGATGAAATGATTAGATAGCATCATCCACTCAATGGACATGAATTTGAGCAAATTCCAGAAAATAGGGGAGTTTGGTGTGCTGCAATCATGTGGTCCAAAGAGTTGGACATGACTTAGTGACTGAAAAACAACAACAAAAATGGAATGAGGTAAATTGTAAATTGAGTATAAGCATTGTGCTGAGGGCTTGAAGAAATGGGGCTTATTATATGTGTGTCAGGAGTTAGCTTTCAGTAAGTAAGATGAAGTGAAAAGGAGTGTGGGACATCAGAGAAAACAGCCTGGGGCTTCAAGGAGTTGCTAGATGTTGAGCTTTGAAACTCTTGTGGCACTGCAGCCAAATGGATGTGGTTCATGGCTGAGCAAAGAGATCACATCTCAGTGTCTCCTGTGGCCTATGGAGACCATAGGACCCTGAGCACAGACAAGGGTCACAGACCCTGAGCCTCCTGTTAATCTGTAAGACCAGGTGAGTCCCACTCTACCATTCACAACTCTCTCACACAGCCCAGGCTGCCACACAAACCCACTATATAGCTGCAAAAGTAAGCCACTAGGTGATTTTAGCTTCTGTAACTTTTTGGAATCATACATTTTATTACGCTATTCATTAACCTTAGCAAGAATAAGCAATTGACTTTGAAGGATAGTGGAAAAGGGGAAGAAACGATTTAATATATGAAGTAAGTATGGTAAATGCTTTTATGAAGATAAAAAAGAGAAGAGATCAATATATAAATTGGGTGAAATTCTCTAGCTTGATCAAGATGAAGATTTCTGACATATTATGAAACTCTCAAAATCTGATGGTTATGTTTTTATTTCCTCACATACTCTTTTTTTTTTTTTTTGCCTGTGCCAGGTCTTCATTGCAGCATGCAGGATCTGTACTTGTGACATGTGAACACTTAGTTGCAGCATATAGGATCTAGTTCCCTGACCAGGGGTGAAACCTGGGTCCCCTGCATTGGGAACATGGAGTCAGCCACTGGACCACGAGGGAAGTCCCGTCACTTACTTTTATTTCTTCCCCCTTTAAAGGATATATTTTAGGTGGTTAGGCAAAAAGAGAAATTTATAGTCCTCATAAAAACTGATTTTAAAAAAATTTAAGTAAAACTACTTTAAATATATTCAGTTCAATTCAGCAAATATTGAGGGTTTCCTTTTCACAAAGTACTGTGAAAGAAGTGTAATTAAAAATTGTGATAAAGTCTGTTAAAAAACAGAATTATATGAATGGACTTTTTTTAAAAAAGAAGACATACAAATGGCCAACAGGCACATGTAAAAATGGACAGATGAATGAATAAAGTGTGGTATATATATATATATATAATGAAACATTATTCAGTTACAAAAAAGAAAAATCTTGTCATTTGTGACAACAGAAATGGACCTTGAGAGGTTTTATGCTAAGTGAAACAAGTCAGAAAGAGAAACAAAAATATCATATGTGCAATCCCACTTATATGTGCAATTCAAAAAGACCAAAAAAAGAAAAAAAAGGCAGCCAACCTCATAGATAACAGAGAACAGATCTGTGGGTGCCAAGGTATAGGGTGGAGGATGGGTGAAATGGGTGATGGAAGTCGAAAGGACAAACTTCCAGTTATAAAACAGATAAGTCATGGGGATGTAATGTACAGCATGGAGACTATAGCTGCTAATACTGTATTGTATATTTGAAAGTTTTCCAGAGAGTAAATCTTAAACATTCTTTCTCATCATAAGAAAAAATTTTCTGTGTCTATGTATGATGATGGGTATGAACTAAAGATTGTGGGTCATTTCACAATAAATACAAATAGCAAATCATTGTATTATACACCTGAAACTAATGTAATATGTTAATTATGCTTCAATTTTAAAAAATTGAATTAAGTCCAAATCAAACATTTGTTGAACTTTTATCATGTGTAAGGCACTGTGTAGGAGATAAAAGAATAAATAAGGCAACTTTTTCAAGGATTTATAACCTGCTAGAGAATAAAGCAAGTATAAAAATACTTGAGTTACAAGATAAGGCAAGATATATTTTTACTAGGAGGGTACAAAGTTCTGTGCAATTTTCAGGAGTGAAAGATCACTGTCAGGAATCAATCTCACTGACTCAAACTGCAGAATCAGTTCCAAATATAAGGAAACATTTACAAGCCATGAATGAAGGAATTAATACCTTGAGTTTAATCCTTGTGTGACTAAAAATATGAATTGTGATGTTTCCTTCTTGGAACTTATTTAGCATCTACAGATACAGTTTTAGTTTTAAATTATGTTTCACTATAAAGCCTGGTCTAAATAGAAAATCTAATTTTAAGTTTTTATATCTGTAGTAAACCTACATGCTTTTGGATTATGTTACTATCACATGGGATTCCTGGGTCCAGGTGATACCACTGCCTGAGAACCTGATTCTTCCTCAGTAAGATGATTCCATCTGTGCTGATATAGGGACTCTTTATTTTTAGGACAGTTATTGCTATGGTTACTGTGAACCATAGTACTGAAGAGCTGCCCTTCAGTACTATGTCTCTGAACAGCTAGTATTTCCCACAGAAATTTTGTAGCAAGAGAATAAATGAAATGAAATACATCATACATTTAATACAAGAAAAGCTATAATCACAAAACATGCACTTAATTGTCATCATTTAAATATATAATGCAAAGATTTTTAAAAAATCTCTTCACTCTTCTACAATAACATAAAAAAGTCTGACCAACATATTCAAAATAAGTACATTTACAAAGATATTTGATTAATTATCAAATCAGCAAGAAAATGCAAGTTAAATACTGTTTTATCCAAATTCGGTTTGAGAACTGAGTAAAGTAGGTGAAACATTTGCAGAGGGTATTAAATGTTTTATTTATAATGAGATTTAACTAATAAATTACAGATACTGTAATTAGTAAGAATCCAAATGCAAAATGTTTCTTTCAAGCTGTAATTTGCTTTGCAGAGCACTGTTTGAAACATGATTAAGAATTACTCTTTCAGTTTTAAAACAAAAATTGAAAATATAAGACTCTTCCAAATGACACAAAATCTTCAGATTTACATCTTTTTTTTTTTCCTGATTTACATCTTAAGTGTACTCAATGTTCTTATTTCACATGGGAGTTTCAGAAACCTAAGTCTTTAGCAACAACCAAAATCCTTTTTAGTCAGTTTTGGGGCCACTTTTCAAAAGAGTTTCTTTTTAAAAATTCTGTATGTGATATTCACTTGAAAAATATACAGACCTTGAGACAAGATTTTGCTTGTTTTTTTAAATAGCTAAAGCCATGTTTTAAATTGTTTATATGTATCAAAGGTAATTCAATCTAATAAGTGATTTGGGAGAATGGCACTGAAACATGTATACTGTCATGTAAGAAAAAAATCGTCAGTCTATATTCAATACAGGATACAGGATGCTTGGGACTGGTGCACGGGGATGATCCAGAGAGTTGATATGGGTTGGGGGGGGATGGGTTCAAGATTGGGAACTCATGTACACCTGAGATGGAAAAAAATAAAAAATTAAAAAAAAATTTTTATACGTATCAAAGGTAATTCAATCTAATAAGTGACATTTAATAATTTAATGAGCATTTTGAATAGTTAATTATATTTATAATAGATGATAAATGTAATACTATATAAAAATAAAATATATTACATATTTTATATATAACATAACATGTTAAAATAAAACTCTTTACAGTAGACCCTTTCTAATAGAACTATTGGTAGGTAATGCAATTTCTATTGTGTGGTCTNATTCCTGCCCACAGTAGTAGATATAATGGTCATCTGAGTTAAATTCACCCACTCCAGTCCATCTTATCTCGCTGATTCCTAGAATGTTGTTCACTCTTGTCGTCTCCTGTTTGAACACTTCCAATTTGCCTTGCTGAAATTCTGTACATATTTAAGATTTTTATGTCATCTTAATGAACTGACATCTAGTATTATAAAACACCCCTTTTAATAATATCTGTTTTCTAATATTAGATAGCCACTTCAATGCTCTCTCCACTACAACTGAACTCATTAGCGTTTGTACAGAGTATCTTTTTCCATTCCTTTACCTTTACCCTATGTCTTTAAAGGCGTTTTCACATACACAGCTTATAGTTGGATCTTCCTTCTTTCCCCAAATGCCAATGTTTCTTGTAATTGGAATGTTTAATTTTAGACCATTTATATTTGGTATAATTACTAATGTGATTAAGCTTAAATCTAACATTCTGCTCTTTGTTCCCTGTTAAATGCATTCCATATCCTCTTTTGCAGTCTTTTTTATGACTCCATTTTAGCACATTCCACTTACCATTGACACCTTATTAGGAGTTCATCTTTTTCATTTATTTAGTGATTTCCCAAGTCTGTATTTATAAACAAGAAATTTACAAAAAAAAAAAAAATCACCCTGGAGTTTTATATTAGCTTTATTTTTCAAGCAGAATTATTACCCATCTTCAGCAAGCTGAGTTTTAAGTCTCAACTTTAATTAGAGATTTAATTAAAATGTAGAAATTCAATGATATGGGGAGAATTTCTATTGTTACAAAATATAGGGAAAAATGTCAAACTTCTCACTATGTGGGAACAATTAGAACTAAAGAAAGAGTAGACAGTATCGTAAGAAAAACTAACATGACAGATGCACGTTATCATAAATAAGGCAGTCAAGTATTTTACAATATAAGCTAGGTCCCTCTAAACTACCTACAGAGGATGGTAAAAGCAGCCAAGTCAACTCTTAAAAATCTGGGGACTTCTTTCTGCCCGTGTGCCACCGAGAAAGCATTGTTGTAAGTCTCCGCTCCCCTACTCTGCCCTGCCATCATGTCTAAGTCAGAGTCTTCCAAAGGGCCTGAACAGCTGTGGAAGCTCTTCATCAGAGGACTGAGCTTTGAAACAATCGATGAGAGTCTGAGCAGCCATTCTGAGTAATGGGGAAGGCTCACAGACTTGTGGTAATGAGAGATCCAAACACCAAGCGCTCCAGAAGCCACATACGCCATAGTGGAGGAGGTGGATGCAGCCATGAATGCAAGGCCACACAAAGTGGACGGAGAGCTGTGGAACCAAAGAGGGACGTCTCAAGGGGAGATTCTCAAAGACCTTGTGCCCACTTAGCTGTGAAAAAGATTTTTGTTGGTGGCATTAAAGGCACTGAAGAACATCACCTGAGAAATAATTTTGAACAGTATGGGAAAATTGACGTGACTGAAATCATGACTGACCGAGGCAGTGACAAAAAGAGAGGCTTTGCCTTTGTAACTTTTGATGACCATGACTCTGTAGACAAGATTGTCATTCAGAAATACCACACTGTGAATAGCCACAACTGTGAAGTGAGAAAAGCCCTACGCGAGAGATGGCTAGTGCTTCATCCAGCCAGAGAGGTCTAAGTGGCTCTGGAAACTTTGGTGGTGGTCATGGAGGTGGTTTCCGCAAGAATAACAACTTTGGTTGTGGAGGAAACACCAGTGGTCGAGGTGCCTTTTGTGACTGCCATAGTGGTGGCGGATATGGTTGCAGTGGGGATGGTTATAATGGATTTGGTAATGATGGTGGTTATGAAGGAGGCAGCCCTGGTTACTCTGGAGGAAGCACAGAGGCTATGGAAGTGGTGGACAGTTATGGAAACAGGGCAGTGGCTATGGTGGGAGTGGAAGCTGTGACAGCTATAACCAATTGTGGAGGTGGAGGTGGCTTTGGTGGTGGTGGTGGAAGCTACAATGATTTTGGCAATTACAATGATCAATCTTCAAATTTTGGACCCATGAAAGAAGGAAACTTTAGAGCAGAAGTTCTGGCCCCTATGGCAGTGGAGGCCAATACTTTGCCAAACCATGAAACCAAGGTGGCTATGGTGGTTCCAGCAGTGGCAGTAGCTATGGCAGCAGCAACGACAGTGGCAGGTTTTAATTACTGACAGAAAACAAAGCTTAGCAGGAGGGGAAAGCCAGAGAAGTAACTGGGAAGCTACAGGTTACAACAGATTTGTGAATTTAGCCAAGCACAGTGGTGCCAGGGCCTAGCTGCTACAAAGACACGTTTTAGACAATACTCATGTAGTATGGGTGGAGAAGGCAATGACACTCCACTCCAGTACTCTTGCCTGGAAAATCCCATAGATGGAGCCTGGTGGGCTGCAGTCCATGGGGTCACGAAGAGTCGGACACAACTGAGTGACTTCACTTTCACTTTTCACTTTCATGCATTGGAGAAGGAAATGGCAACCTACACCAGTGTTCTTGTTTAGAGAATCCCAGGGATGGGGGAGCCTGGTGGGCTGCAACCCCATCTATGGGGTTGCACAGGGTCGGGTATGACTGAAGTGACTTAGCAGCAGCAGCAGCATGTGTATGGGCAAAAAACTTGCACTGTACTTGTGACTAATTGTGTAACAGGTTATTTTAGTTTCTGTTCTGTGGAAAGTGTAAAGCATTCCAACAAAGGGTTTTAATGTAGATTTTTTGCACCCATGCTGTTGATTGCTAAATGTAGTAGTCTGATTATGACGCTGAATAAATGTCTTTTCTTCAAAAAAAAAAAAAAAAAAATCTGGGGACTTCCTTAGTGGTCCAGTGGTTAAAACGCCATGCTTCC